>QNGE01000050.1:169002-190822 GCA_008508345.1 Paragonimus westermani | reverse complement strand
TGCTCGTCGCACTAAGTCGCGTTTTCCCCAGATACGCAATTATCAGACGTGAAAAGCAAAAGGCCGTTGAGGAGAGAGACCGAATCTTTATTCGACGAAATGTACAGGTGGTCTCTGATAGCGCTATAAAAGGCACCGACACGCAAAATAGCTAGAGTGGCTAGAGACCGGCCATCGACGAGCGAGTAAACCGAAAGAATGTCACGTGTGCACTCCGGGTTCGCGCCACGGTCACGTGGCATGTAGACAAACAATCGGACAACATGCATCATGCGAGCTTTCATAATAGCCTGGGTACAATATGCAACTATGAGTTTTGGAACTATTTTGCACACCATACCGCAGGCAGGCCATTGAAATATCCAGGCCGCTACATTAGTATGGCTTTCGTGCAAAACGCTATACGGAGACATATTAACTCAACTTGCGTGTCGAGCACTAGGCGGCGAATTTTTTAGTCAATCTCTACTTGACGTTCTGGACGCCAATCATTTATCGTAGTGCTAAAGATATTCTTATCAGAATGTCATTCAACGATTTCAAAGGAAATCATGAGCATTTATCTCCAATGCTTCTGAAACAATTTTTCCTTTTTTTTCTCGCACGCGTTCGTTGTCAGTGTTGCTTATTCTCACAGTCTACCAGGCAGGACAGTTGCCTGACTTGACTGCATGCTGGAAGGTTGTACGGTACTTAATGCGTAAATAAGCCAGATATAACGATTCTTTGTGTTAACACTTCTAGGTGTACTTTTGGTCACTTCTTTCAAATTATATGTTATAAGAGGCATATTTCCATTGAAAGCGTGTGAGGACGCAACATGCCTATAAACTAGTGGCTACTACATCCTATTGACCAACATCCTGAACGCATATTAACTGTTTGGTGTGTTTGAATCCCTCCTGTAATCGGTGCTTTGAGTCTAACGGATAACGGATGGACTACATTCAGTGTGAGGTCGCAATCATTCCATCTTCTCAATGCGGCTTGCACGTAATGGAGCTGACTTCGGTTACATCTGGGTGCTTTAACTGGTTGTTCGATAGATTTACCGAAAACCACACATCCCAGTCATTCACCGAAACTGACGGTTGCTCTTCTCGACCGCGAATGTCGTCATGAGTGTCATTCGCCGATTGAATAGGCTCCTGTGTGCAATTGTTTGTAACGCAACCAAACGTGTTCTCAGCTACGTTGGATGGCATTTTGTGTAGAGTCACGTTTGTTGACGAATCAATCATGCTTTGGCAAATTTTGTCCAACAGTTATTGTAACGCAAAAGAGGATTACTCTTGCCAATATGGCTGAATTTACAAGTATTGATGGACCTAGGAACTTGAGTTTTCCGGTGTTCCGGGTTTTATGAGGCGGCTGACAACATTTTTACAAATGGTAGGTGGCTTGTGTGAGGGTAGTATGAACAAACTCTACTGACATTGTGTTTTGATAGACGGAAAACAAGGCCCACAGTGACATCTTCGAATAATAACAATAATAATAACAATAATAACAATAATTATAATAATAATAATAATAATAATAATAATAATAATAATAATAATAATAATGGTGTATTTCTCATGGCATAAGTGAGAAAAATGCTCAGGGAGGCGTGATCAATGTACAAATTGTAAAGTCCTATATACATTTGAACACCACAATTGTAAATTGTGCAGTGAATCAGCTATTTGAATAGGGCAACAAAACAAGCATTATGTGAGAGAAAAATTCAACTTTAGGAAGAAAAATATTAGATACGTACTTCCGAGACAATAGTACTTGGGATCTAGAAAATTGGATAGGATGGTTGATTTGTTGCATCAATCGGGTCTGCACAAGGTAATCACCGGCCTATTACTCAAGTTCGTGCCAAAAAAGACGTGTAACCTGCAACTGAAACCATCGAGCGCGTACAGATTGAATTTCAGTTGTGTAACGGGGCGTACTGATATGTTGTCGGTGCCGCTTTAGCATTCGCTAGTATAAGTCGCGCGCATGTCCAACTGGGCCTTTGGCTCACGCTTGTTGGTATTGTTTCCCTTTTCGGAACTTCTGTTGGACGCCCTTCTAGCACAATTAGGTATAGATTACGCAAAAACACAATATGCTCTACAGTTACCAATGCGAGTGTGCGTTAGGGATGAATTACGTTTTTAACACACAGAACCCAAGGTTACCCTAAATGTGTAGCGCAAACTCAATCCCACTGGTCAATTTGTCCACTATAGCACAGCCGTTAAATATCCCTAAAACGACGTATATTATCTCGACTCACCGTGAAGTATCCCTAAAACAGCGTAAATTATCTTGATCCGCCGTAAAATATCCCAAAACGACGTAAACTATCCCGAATTCCGTTAAATATCCCTAAAACGACTTCAATTGGTGTAATTTGCTGTAAACCATAGGTCTCAACATCGTTGCACAACGCATTACACATGGAAACGGTCCTACAGCACAATAAACTAACATCAAATGCAACGTCGTATTTTGCGAGAATAGCAAAATGTGGAATGCGCCCAAAACGAGAGGAGAAATCAGGGAGAACAATATTAAAAGTTTAATGACAAAGGAGGATTACAAAAAGGGTGAAAGATGGGTAACTTGCAGGTCCTCTGGCATTCCACCGCTCTATAAAGAAAAGCGAAATAGATGTCAATAAAGCTACATATGAAAGGCGATAAACTCCAAAGATTGCCACCAACGTGGACACCAAAAGAGAACACCGAGGATATGGTTAAAAATGTTCACATTAGGTTAACAGTTCAGCTGGAACACACCTTGAAGTGGTTCGTGATATATGTATATATAATGCGCCAAATGTAGTTGGGTTTCAGCTGTATACATATGTTTGCAATAACATATAACACTATATCATCAATCCACCCAATGAGTCCACACTTATCCACGAGCACAAAAGCATTTGTTACGCACATGTAAGCGCCATCTTGTATGCATATACATATGGTACATATACGTACATATGGTATATATATACACATAAATATCATGCACCAGCTAGGGTTGTGTGTAGGCTATATACATACATTTACAATATCATATAACGCTATATCATTCATCGGTCTATTTTACGCACAAATATCAACGTGGTACCTGGTGACATGTTTGCTTCACCTGTTCTTTCTCTCTTCTTGTTCTTCCTACTCCACCTCTGTCTTGGGCGTTGTAAAACCAAATCTCCATCCACGTGCTCACGTCATCTCTGTTGGTTTCTGAGTAGAAAGGCTTCGACAACAGCACTTCTGCGTTCATTTTAGACTTTTATAACGTTTACACCCACCTTCGATAGCGTGTCGCTACGTGGAATCCTTAAATGCTATCTCCCATTTTCCACCCGCATAAGTCAAATGCAACACCAATTCGGTGCCTATGGCTTCCTTCATGCACCGACGAACGAGTTGCCATGCGGGGGGCAATCAACCCGTGCAAGTAATCCATCTAGAACAGTGACTACAGTTCGAAATAACCTACCACAACCTTCCTGTATAGCTGGATTTTCAAGTCAGACTCCAGGTCCTTGAACCGTGAAATAGTCTGGACGGGGAACAAGTGAGCACGTATGTGACGTTCATCATGTCCACCGAAGAAACCTGCAATCGTTCGACAGCTGACTTGGCGTTCTTTTATGAACGCCAACTCTTCCACAGAATGATTTAGGATCACCATCATGTTGGTCTTTTGCCTCAACAGCGTGTTCAAATATTCCTTTGGAACAGGGACAGTTGTTGTATCCACGGACGAGCTGAAGGCAGACAGTGAAGAGATAACCTGTGGGAATGGCGGTGATGAAGGCAGTGAAGGAGCGGAAAATTGGGTGGGAGACATTGGGGTTGAAAACTGTCCTATCTGTGAGGATGTCGCAGATGGAAACATTTTAGTACAACGCACAACGGAAGACATCGTCCTGGGGGTGAAAACGTAAGGGACAACCGGTGTGGGTGAGGAAGTCGGTGGTGTGACGGGTTTGAAGAATGTCATCAGAAAGGACGTTGAAGGCAAGGCTCTGGAGTTGCTAACAGTCAGGATGGACTGGGGGAGTCGGCTTGAATCAAGTGGACTGGTACACACAGCAAACGTAGCACACTGTGTTTGTCCTATGTTGCCGCTGTGCAAGGGGGCTTTGGACTCGTCAGATGATGACAAAGACAACAGTCTTTTTGGGGGGTTTGCTATGCACATGGTTTGAAGCGTAAACACAAAAATTACCCGATGCGCTGGATACGCCTGCCCATCTTAACAGTAACATCAGAAGAGTCCAAGTCTGATGTACTCTGTGCCTTCTGGGCGCAGCGCCTAGCTTTCAGATAATCGTCTGAAAATAATGAATTATAAATTGCACAAAACCACTTGTGTGAAAGACAACAGTCACAAGGAATTGCGAGGAGTTAGGAGGTGGTGCCAGGTGAAGTCGGATATGTTCATTGAATGAGGGACCAGACACACTCGGCCAGGTCGCAATACCATTGTGTATCCATGATGAATTGAGGACAACACAAGCTTCATCACATTGGCCATCAAAATCTACGACGGAGTATATCTGAAACGGGAACGTTTCATTTATGAACCAACACGATTTACAGTGATGGAAGAAATATACAGTGAATAGTTACGTACAGGAATGTAAAATAGGCAGACAAACGAAGTGTGTACCCAGCAAGAAGAGCAAACACTTGGCTATCATTCGCGATACGGGCACCGTCAAACTATCCTCGCTGAGTCCAGTCACTATATACATAAACAAATGCTGCGACAGCAAGCTGTGAGTGAACAAAGGTTTGGCAGGTTTCCGAAAGGCGCTATATTGAACTGTACAATCGGCGGTATCAGGGTGAAGTATATTTACAATGCGGCAAGGGCGGTTGTCAATGGTCGCAATGTTATTGGGAGCAACATTTGTAAACAAACCGTTATTCCTCAAAAAATGTAATCAGTGACGAAGTGCTGGGATGTTCACAGGCATACCAATATCTGAATGCAAGGTTACACCACCACTCAAATCAGGTGCGGACATACGTCCAAACGAACGCCTGTAAATTTGACTAACGGGTTTAGTGGGGCCGTGAACCGTAGATTTCAGTTTATACATGAATGATTCAAGTGCGAACGCTGGAAACTGGTCCAGGTTACCGTGGTTTAAAACATCGTCAGCAAGATGAACAAGCGAATGTACATCATACATCATCTCACCTTGACCATACAATCGTGCAAAATTGAACGTGAACACATAGGTCGATTGCCTACATTAGTCATGATAAGCAAGGTGGAAAGAGGGATGACAAAAGAGGTGAATAGCTACAGAAATATCTGAAAAGGTTTTGTACTTCGCATTCTCCAACATACCCCCTCAAGGGTCTAGATAAAGTAAAAACGGTCTATATTCCGTTGCTTCCCCTTGTAGTCAAGAAGCCCGCGACATTTGCGGGGAAAATCACAAGTCCAGCTTGTTCGACGATGCAGCATTCTAGCATTGATTTGGTTAATCGCTTGAGAGCTAATTCGAGCCTTCTGTGACACAGACCCCGAGATCCAGTTGCTGAGCCAACGACGGACCAAGCGTACAGAATGCATGTAGTCTATTAAAAAACAACGTATCATGTCAATGGGTATGGAACAGAAAGTAGAGACGATCGTTGGACGTGAGGTGCGGAAAGTAGCATCGGTTCTTGTGGAAGCGTCATGTAGAGTAAGCGTTACCTTGCGGTTGAAGTACAGTCCTCTCTGGTTACATTTATCACAGCCACAATAAGCACCATGGCCACGTATTCGTTTAACAAACGAACGAGCCGGTGTATCACAGATAATGGCCTTAAGGTTTACGCTTACGTTGATCCCCGCAAACGGTATACCTACTGATAGCACACCGTGCAGTTCATTAACAACGTCAAGAAGGTAACAGTTGACGTCCTCCAGTTTGCTGTTTCCACCGTAGATGTCAACAATGAGGGGTTGCGAAACAAACGGCTCGCACAGACGGTATAAGATAGGCCATAAAATGTACTTTCCCGACTTGGTCAGTGACAAGCCGTCAATACTCAAGTTTATTGAATTGGCGACGACATCCCGCAATTGGTGACATGTCGACGCTTGTGTATTGCCATTAACCAAACCGAAATGTGCATATTCACCAGGATGAGCGTCACGTATCAACGAAGTTCGCGGGGTTTTCATCAGTGTTCTTGTATCCGACGGCAGTTCAGGCAGACTTTCTCTCAGAATTTGCATTAGTCGATTGACTTGCACTCTAGGGGTATTACTTAAAACAACCCAATCTTGAAGCCGGTCGACTAGATTGTTTGACAACACAGACTGGGCATCCTCAGCCCCACGGGTTTCCTGCAACAAGGCACAGTGTTCTGTTTGCTCGGGAACATCTAACATTTTGGGTTACATGACGGAAGTAATTACGGACACCTTCTAACAAACTGGGTGCATTGCACTCGACGGGCTCTAGCCCAGCGTTGGAAATGCTAGCGTGGGAACTTTCCACGGCACGGCGGGCTTGACGGTACACAGTAGAACGACTAACCAGTATTTCCGTACCACACTGGTAGCAAAATACATTGGTTAATATGAACCCACATTTTGTTCGCGTTGCTGATTGCTAGACATCTTTAAACGGAGCAACGTAGTGATGGCGAACGAACGAACCTGCCAAGGCAAACCAAATGAAATTCGGACATGTTAAAATTGACCACGTTGTGCGTTGAAGTGTAGCCGAACAAAAAACGAGTATGCGTACAATGAGTGATTTCGTACATTCCAAAGTTTTCCTTCTCGGTTCTCATATGAATACATTTACGGAGACCAGTGATTATAACGAAATTATTCACGCAACATGTTATTCAGGTTCATTCTTGTTGAGCTCTCATCGGTCACAAAAACGCAACCTTATTTTATCCCAAGATTGACGTAATTCATCCCTAACATTAACACCAATCAAACGCTGTGCGTATTTCATCCCGAAACTGCCGTAAACTATCCCTACATAATCCCTAATGAGTGCTAGCAGGGCAGTTACTTCGGAAGAACGCTGTTCCTCGGCGCCTCCGCATTGCCCCGAATTCGGTCCTCAGACAGTTCTAGCGGATGCGGCTGGTCTGCATGTTACAGATGTGCTTGGAGGATGAAGGAGGCCGGTTTCCTTCTATACCTGAGAAAAATAATCTGAACGACCGAATTTTCTGATTGATTATTGGATAAGTCCGTTGGCAGGTTAATTAGTACTGGAGTTTGCGTATATGTAAACGGCAGATAATCGTAAATTCTTCGGTATTGAGGTGCAGGTTTATGCGGGAAAACGACGTAAATGCGTTGATTTGTATATAGACAGTTGTATACGTTTATTTATGTGCACATACGTGTACAAATCTGTTTATATCGACTGAAGTCCACGTAATCATGGGTAGACCATTTTTAATCGTGTATTCATATGCATATATATTTTATGTATTCACAGAAGCCATTCTGCATTTTAATACGCATCTCTCTACATATAGGGGCTGCTAAGCGAGCAAACGTATGTGCATTTTTGAATGTGCCTTCATGGCACGTGTCACTGAGTTAAGTCCGAACACTATTTCGGGAGAAAAATTACGATGTGTGGTATTTTACATATTTTTTGGCGAGATTGTTTGTATCATTTTAGGTAAACTTGATATGACTTCCATTTCACTGAAATTTCAGAAGTTTTTGTATAGAAGGAAACCGACTCTCGAGGAGGGAGGGGATGTTTTGTCGAAGAATTTCCTCATTACCCCATGTAGATGGTCACGGTAAAATGTACAGAAAAGTATGCAATGGTGGGGGAGATGGGAACGCATACACTTTTGCAGAGAATGGATGGACCTCTCGACCAGACCTCATTCTTTGCTCAAATTCCAAAGAATGCTGGGTATCTCGCAGTATGCTCAACCATAGTGGGATTTTGAGTGTGTTGGCTGGGTGGAATGTTTTCTTACGTGCGATGTGTCAGTGAAACTAAGAATGGAAAACGAAGTCGCGCGATAAACGAGAGAACGCAAAACGGACTATGTGGGATATAACGAACAATGGAACAGTTGATATTCTGGCATAACGTTTTAAGTTACGTTATTAGCACTGTGTTAATTGATGAAATATATACTATATGCGAACAGCTCTTATCAAATAACGGGAAAGGATTATTAGCTTTCCTTAGTATACTATTACTGCCAAAGTCCGATGTCGATTATCTCTGTACGGCAGGTATGCAGAATGAAAAGAATGTTGGACACTGCCGGGAGGTTGCCAGGTGGTGTGTCAAAGGAGAAAAAGTAGGTGCAACACAAGGTTTTTATGTAGTCATGAGACAACCAGGGTGAGTTCGTTTTCTTTTTTCTCGAACACTTTTAGCATGTTCGGTCTTTGCGCAACAGTGTACAACACACACAATTTATCAATAAGTATGGAGGAAGGGCGTACCAGGATGATTGTTTTATACTAACAGCATGTGTATATTGAAACATATACTTGTTAAATATAGATATGCTTTCTTGTTCGCGGGCAAGTCCAACAGTACAAGATCTATCCTGAATCTGCCAGTTTGGATCGGTTCGAGGGGTGCGCCACTTAACATCACGCAACACTGAGGATTTCCTGTCAGAAGTTATTAGGTCCTTTTTCAAAAATATCGTCATCAGGCAGGTAGATCTCAAAAATGGGCATGACGTTCCTTATTGCTACAAAAGTTCCTGAACTTCTTTTGAATTGATGTATACTCTAACTGGCTCTAATTGCATATGGGAGTTTGTACCAAACCTCTGACTGCTTGATCAAGCAGCCATGGCGTCCCCCAGCAGTCAAGCGTGGCTAATAATCACAACTTCCCTCACCTTCAAAAACTCAGTATTGTGGCACATTTGCAATTCCAACGTATGATTGCGCGCCCGTTTCGGTGTGAGTTTCTAACACCAGTGACGTGTCTTCAGTTTTCAGTGACTATCAGTTAGGAAGCAGGAAACGTTTAGTGTTATGTGTGCAAGAGGGGAATGATGACGAATTCGTCATCTTCAGGGATGAGGATATTTGCACATGATGGAGGACAGGGACTTCATCCTTATGGTGGCGGATATGCCGGAGACCCGATAAATGCACAGGTCGGATGAGGGGACAGCATGGGAGTTGAAATCACACACGCGTACGAAAGGATCACAAAAGATGATGTCGTTCTGCTTTTGGTAAACATATTACAATTTGTTGTTTACCACGACACAATTGTCTGGAGGCACACAAGGAATCTAAAACTTAAAGCGTGCCATGAACCTGTTACGCTTCCATTCCGTTGGGTTACATGGGCTGATGTCATCCGTCAGTGTACCGGTTCACTCTACGTCAATGAGAATGGAATATTCAAATACTCAATTGTGCACTTGGGTAGCTGGCTCTTTCGTTCCTTTCACCAAATGTCCGACGATGTTCATGAAGTTCTTGAAGTAAAATAATTTTCATACCAAGTGCCCTTGCCTTTAGGGCGATCATCATCGACTTAAAAGCTTGATATTGTGGTTTTGGCACCAGCGGATCTTATATGACGAGCGATTTTGGTCACCATCACTGGCAAATATAATTGTATTCGTGGATAGGTGTAGATATAAGTGGAATGTGAGCAGATTACATGGAATAAAAGCATAGCTGATAACACTTATATGAGGAACTGCAAATTCGGTATGCACGCATTAATCAATTGCTCTTTTCGAAACGCGCGCTACTGAATGAGTCGTGGATTTCCATGTGTTTTCGAGGTCGGTTCATAATGCCGTGTAATCAATATTTGTGAGAAAGAAGAAAAATGGAAGAAAATTTCAATCAGTGAGGTATCCTAAGCGTCAGGCAAAATCCTGACTAGCAGGGTGGTGAAACAGAACACACTGGGTTTCCACCAATCAAACAAGCAACTAACGAACTAAGGGTTGATCATTTATTCAGTTACTCCATCGATATCAGGCTGTTGCCGAAGACAACAAGTGGGAACCGGAAAGCTACATACGGACTTATCTGTCCACTGCCTGAATGGATAAACAATGGCTGCTGACACTACAATTTCATCCAGAGAACTCCACGTACGACAAACAAGCACCGGAAAGCAATTGCCTCTGCACGGAAGATGCTAGCATCACTGTGTTGGAACTGATCCAACAAAATAATACACAGTCAGTGTTCACTTCCGACAACCGGTCGACAATGGAAAACTAAGCCTTAGCGCGTTGACCCCCGTGTATTATTATCGACCATGAAAAATAGAGCATACAGAGAGATACGTCAAGCTAGCGAGGCACGGAGCGAGTTGTGTTTTTAGCCCCAGGACGGATGTTACAAAATGGACAGCTTGACTAGAAAAAAAGTAGGTAAAAAACCGAAATCATCAAAAAACGAGCAGATAAATTCGACTATCAAAATATTGTTTATTATAGTCGCTACAACTGACATCTCTTCAATGAGTGACCGAGTAGGTTGTGAGTACGAGTTAGCTATGACATATTCCACCCCTTCCTGTTATACAAATGTTACACTGTTCAAACTCACTGTATAACCGATACCTACAACTCAACAATAAACATTTTGTGTTGTCGGGATTCATTGAGTCATGCAGTTTCATTTTGTCCGATAGTAATTCTGTTCACCCCAATCCCGATCATCACAGTAAAGGTCGCACTTTGGAATCATTTACAGTGGTTGCTGAATCGCACCAGTCGAAAATTAATTCAAACGCTCTTGAAGTGAAAGTTAGTTTGGTGAGTTTTGACATTCGTTGTGTCACAAAATTCAAGTTGGACGAGATGTAGAAGGTATCATTGGCAAAGGTGCTGATGCTTTCGTGAAAGTCGTGGCTTCTTCAGAATCATTAATCTATCCTGCATAAGATGAGATACTTTTGCAAGATTCAAAAACGAAATATTTTGTAGCAGTTTTAAAGGCCAAATTCATTGTGCTTACTCGGTTGATACCAATATGTTCGTGATTTTATTCCACGGCTAGGAACGCAAATTGTCAAATACGAGTGCAGTATCCGGTTATGGAATCTGCTACATGATCACCTGACGGCTGACATCAAATTGTTAAAGTTATAATAAAAACTTGCATCGCGACAAAAATCTTCAGTCGATTCGTACAGTACGTTGACGTAAAATAAGTTGCGAGGACCACTGAATCTCTCCTGCGTAATTGCTTCAAATTACAAATACTGGGCCGAAATAAGGTCACAAATTTAAACCGCGTACCGATTTCCGTGCCTGTCGAAAATTCGTCCAATGTTTTAAAGGAAATTATACCAGCTCAATACCACAACAGTTTGAAAAATGTGCGTCTTTTAGGCGCGATCATCCCGAGTAAATTTACCTGCAGAGTTAGGCGAAATGCTTCAGCTGTGGTAGAGCAGCTATAACCCGTACCGGGTTAACTTACTTACAGAGATGGTCGAAGTGCTCAATCTGTGGTAAACCAGTTTGAAACGGTCAATATATAAGTCCAAACGCTAATCTCGTTTGTCGATGGGTTCTACTTTGCATCTATTGACAGAGAACGTTTCTACCATGTTCCATATGATTAGCGTCAGTATTCTATGCAACACTCACAATCTAGTGGAATCGTAGATTTTGTACGCACGTTGAAATTGCCTAATACTCCCTCGATACCGAATTTGTTTTTTGAAATTTGGTTGGGGGATCAAAAATTCCCGTATGCAATACAGAAGTGCACCTTATTCTGCAGCTAAAAATGATGTCGTCTTGGTCCTCAAGTACTTCTTGACCATTCAAAACCGCTGGTGTCGCGTTAGTCCGAGACCTACGTCAGGCTGTCGGAGTGAGTTTTCCACCCGAATGAAATCGCACGGTCGTTATTATATACTTATAGTATCCGTCTCATCGTCAATGCCACGTTGGACGGGTTTATTCCGATTCTGAAGGTAATTCTCTTAACGGAAGTTCTGTCTCTTTGCACACTACTTGAACCCTTGCGGATAGTTCTATTTCACTGAAACACGTACTAGTCCTGAAGCGCATGAAGCGACCGAACTACTGGTAATCAGAATATCTGGACGACTGGAATCCAGGCCATCACAAAATCACGCATACTCGCACGCTCATTCAGTGTTTCTAGGTGTGATGAGCATGACTGACACACTTGGCACCTTCCGTTATGCAACCGTTTTAACTTTCCGACCTTCTGGCAAACCGATACTTACAGTTCAGCAACGCACGTTCTGTGCTGCATCCCGCTGCGTTTCGCAACTCTGTACAATCCTATTCTACACAATGAGTTCAGTACGCACTGCCCAATGTCCGGCCAAGTCGTCTGCAGAGTATCCAGTTCATACTAATTAACTGATGATCACAAAGTGGATGTCGACGGACAAATGTAAAAACGATCGTGCAAAAGAGGGTATACGGCTATGATATGCTCGAGGGAGCTAGCTACCGGAGGAGAACGCTTGTTTTTCCTCGCTTGGCTTAATCTATCCATAAAGCATCCGTTACTTACACTTTAGTGTATCCATGTTCAACATACGCATGGTTTATTGTCCAATACGATTCGCCCGGAGCACTATGCAATAGCAGTTTATATGCAGTGTTACTGAGTGCAACATACTCAGCAACATTCTTCGGTCACCAAATTGTCAGTGCTTCACACTGCGTCACTCGTCTAGTTGACTTAATTGTAAAGCATGCTCCAAACAAAAGGCACGCACTTAACCCCGGCGCTTAACCAAACGACCTCGACTGAATGCACAAAATTCGTTCAACATAGGGCAAAATTACCCCTAGCAAATCTTCCAATAGCCTTTTTCAGCAATCGTTGCACACACCATATCTCTCATCGCATAGGTGCAACTTTCACCTCATCAGAAATATTTACATGTTCACACTGTCAATACAACGTAACAGAGGTACGTCTTTTCTTTACTCCGAAAAATATATTATTCCCATTCGTGTCCCAACATTTTCCGCAATAACGTCCATCAGCCTGGCGTACCACAACACGACACGCAGAAGACAGCACGGCATGACATAACTCTAAGCCCCCGATTCCCCCGCTATTGCTGTCGAAACATCTTTGGCAGTTCTGACTTACCTCAGCGACCCCTAAGTGACCGTTTCACCGTTGTGGTCACTTCAATTGCCTGTTGCATAGTGTACACCGCAGATTCAGCCTTCTCCTTGTCTAAGCCATTAACGAATGCCACCACATAGATCATCAGCAGATTGTCACGAACAAATTTAGACAATTCAGTGTTCACCTGGCGCATCAGGCATAAAACGTGCCTGCTATAAACCCCCCTATGGCACACTTGTACTGCAGAACCAACACACCAGTCGTTGAGCTTATAGAACTCAGCGGATGCGTGAACTTCCCTGCGGCCTACCCGTTACTTCAATCTTCAACGCTGTTTATCTTGAGTCTTTTGGAATAATACAGTGATTTAAAATTATAAGAAAACTACAGCGGACTAGCTTATTACCACTAAGTCATCTCGACAAGCGTACTTTGCAGCCAGTTCTAGAACGTGCTGATGAG
Organism: Paragonimus westermani; assembly: GCA_008508345.1. Taxonomy (NCBI): domain Eukaryota; kingdom Metazoa; phylum Platyhelminthes; class Trematoda; order Plagiorchiida; family Troglotrematidae; genus Paragonimus; species Paragonimus westermani. The sequence continues at coordinate 177,271 of QNGE01000050.1, read as the reverse complement.
TGATATCTGTGATTGCCTAGTCAACTCGTAAAAGGCAAACTGACGTGTGATTCTAAGGCACCTGTCATGTATGTCGAGCCTTCGTGGTTTTCCAGGCAAAATTACGGGTGGTGAACAAGGAAACGTTGTTTGCTAGCTAGCTTCTGCAAAAGCTCTCAGTTCCATAAGTTATCGACCGCCACCATGAAGAATTGAAGTGTATCGGATCCCGCTGAAAGTGTGCGTGCGGGTAAAGTAGTTCCTTGGGTTTGAGCCGGCAAACTTACCCCATGGTAGAGTGAACGGTATGTCTCAGAGCACTGTGTCGAGTTCTTTCGTACTGATCACCTGTGATAGTGATCCAGCCGTTGAGATGCGCTCGATATGCTTCTAGTTTGCGGATCACGAAAAGCTGATAAGCCTAGTAACAAAGAGCAGCCAATTTCATTTTGGCCTGATTGATACGACATAATCCCCTCCGGGCAACAAGCAGACAGATGACAGCCTCCGAACTCAACATGAGACGCGACGGAAGGTTTCAGGCATTACCCTAAACGGGGCTAAATAACGCATCATCGGCAAAACCCCATCTAGAGTGCAACATAAGTTCAAAACCTGTACAGTGCAGCAGTAGTGGCACCTGGTGAATTTACGTGACTGAAGAGGCACTTGGAAACGTTCAACCGAATAAAAAATTGCGGTGTATCCATTGTGCATTCTTTTTCTCATCGGTCGGATGAGCGATTGTGGCAATCTGGCAGAAGACAAGACCACTCGCCCCTAAATGTGCATCTGCAAACAAGGCGAGGGTGTGGGTTGTTCTCAACTCTACGCTCCTAATTATTTATCAGAAATATTGCATATAAGCGGGGGCGCCATGTTTTAAAACAACGTAGTGCTGCTGAAGAAGGTGCAGGGGCTGGTAGCGTGTTGAGTTCTCCGGTTCCGGAATGTGCGGCGCACTGGTAGACTGTGGAGACTTAGACTGCTGTCGCGGAAGTGTAACGGACTGCATGACGATCCATTAAATATATATAATGTCGCGAAAAGAACTTCAAGAATTCTGGCGGGTTTTCTAGTACGATGGAGTTGCTGTAGATTTGTCAACAGAAGTTGAAAAACGACTTTGAGGGTTAAATGCTAAGTCAGGCTAAGGAAGGGCTATCTTTCCAAGGAGTGACGAATCCATGGAGCAGTCTCTCCGTGGATACGGTAGGCCTTCTAGAAGGGGAGCTCTTCAACACGAAAAAAAATCGGTGGTGGGTGACCATTTTTCCAGGTGCTCTTCAGAAGAATCTGGCGCAGTACAATGACATTTAACTGTATGTAACTCGCCTTCTCATCCTTGATCGTTTGAACCGTTTGACTATTGGTTGCTACCTTTTAGTTGGGTCATCTTCACTTTCGTTCCCTACACCATTCCAATTTCCGTGTATATGAGATACAGACATAGTTCGTTGCGTTGAACGTCTGCGACGGGGGTACTAGTCATTTTTGCCCATGTGGACTGGTCTTTTGTAAACTCTGTGATTCAAGTTTACTGACGGGAAGAATAAGGATGAGGAAAGGCAGTGCTGAAACTGAGCAGCAATGGACTGGAAATTTATGGGGGCTAACCCGGTTAGTATGTTCCGAACACTTCAAAAACCGTTGTAATTAGGGACCCGAATGGGCTCCTGAGTATTTTCTTACCTGCAGTGAAACACACAAGTCTTCAACCTGTCTTTTTACCGAATTGGTTTCGAAGCTAAGTTTGAATATGCTGTTGAAAATATTCGAAAATTTTACAAACATTCTGCGTTATAAGCTCTGGAGCGCGCCCAGCGGAATGGAGCCTATATTGCAAATTCGTTGCTGTTGCCATCATCAGACCAGGATTATATTGAATACTTGTCATATCTCCAGTTGCCGACGGAAACGTACAGCTCCGTCCAAAACCCAGTCGCTTTTTTATTCAAACGTCTCTTGGCGTCAGACACGAAGTGCGCTCTGAAATATCGGTGGGTTAATGACAAGCGTACACTTAGGTGCCCACTACAACCCAAACATTCTTAACAAAAGAATCATGAGCGGAAAACTGCCTCCACGGACCCTTAGTCAACAGTGGCCCGTATATTAACTTCCACCGTAGAATGGAGCAGTAATTTGTGCGTTGGAGCTAGCTTATTTTCGGCAAAAGAAGAATGCAACGATTTATGTAGAAAAACACGTCCGGCTACATAATGGCATCTACGGTTATGTCTTCTGCCTACTCATCCGCAGATACCTAAAAAAATGAAGACAACGGTCGCCCATTCCTCTGTACTCGTATAATAGACTCATTTCTAGCCGCTTCTATTTTAAGTTTAGCAACAGCTCCTCTCTGTTGGGTAAGAAAGCTTACTGATTTGTTCTGCTATGTCGGCCACTTCCGGGATTCACTGGTTCAAATATGGATTTTTATGTGATAGAACCGTAGTAGGGGTATAGAGAAGTAATTTGGTTACATAAAGCCACCAAACGCAACTGACGCCACTGGGTAGCTAGACTGCAGTTTGACGACGGCGTGGTGTGGTTTTTCGTGTACCAGCCGTTAGTCTCAACCTGCCACGTCGTTAACCCAAGGTGACACGGGAGATAACTTAAAGGACGCTCAAGCTGTGCCCGCGTTAACTAGTGAAAAGTACACTCATCGTACCAAAGAACTACTAAAAAATTCCGATCCAAAGTTCCGTTACCAATCCGCTGATCTACTAAATCATTATCAAGTGGCTTATCTTTACCATGTTATGGGGGGTTGTGAACAAGGAACCTGCTGGATGGCACTCATGGAAAGAAAGCCTCGATGTGACCGTCCAGGTAACTGAAAACTTCGAAGTCTCAATATTATTCCAACCCTGTGACGTGCTCCAGGTACCAAAATCACATGAGTACTCATGATAATAATGATTATTATTCCTCACCGTATACAAGAGAAGCACTCTGGGTTATGTACGAACAATGCAGGCAATTGCAAGCGATACAGAAAGAGTAACCAAACAGTAGCACAAACATGAAACCTGCCACCAGAAAGGACGTAGTCAAAAGGAAAATGGTTGTGATGTATGAAACTTGGACGCACGCAACTGGAAATAACATAGTTCGCTCAATTCACAGACTTATTCTGAAAATGGGATGTTACATTATTTTACCTTTTACAAGGTTGTGAACAAGTCGGTGTTTTAAATAGCTTATGGTCACTGGGGGGAATTTCGGTAGGTACGCATCGACTGTAAAAATGCACGCGATTGGTCGAAAATCTTGTTGGCGCTCACTTGAAACGTGGCCGCGGATTGGTATGTGTGTGTTATGGTTGTACTCTGAGTTAACATAAGCGTACTGCTAGATCCTGAATTCGTACGTCCAGAGCTTCCCCAACCTTATGCTACCGTGAATCGGAAGTCGCAGGGAGAAAACGATGAATCTGCAAACAAACTTCATTCATCGATTTACTCACCGTTCACAACAGACTTCAACGTAACAATTAAGGGGTGCTAGGGAGCTGGACGTGAGGGAACCTTGAGCACAACCGCACAGCAGCCGCCAGAGTGGAAGAGCACGTCGACGGAAAATTCCCGTCGACCTTCAGAATTCAATTAGGCGTTAGACTGGCAAAGCGGCGTTCCTAACGGTAATAGCTCAACATTGTTATCCTAGTGAGTGTGACCTACAGCTGTAGAGATGATGTGGATTCATTATACAGCGACGAGCATACTTATGCCGGCCCACTAACTTTGATGCTAGTGGCTTGTAGTAAGTTCACATATACAAGGTAATGTGAACGGGCGCGGTGGTACTGGCAAGGCACATCTCACGTCGCGGGGAGTTTAGAATTTTGGGGACGTCGAAGGTGATCTCACTACATATGTTTTGTATGGACGTTCAGCATGGTAGGACGAGGAATATGATTTTTTCGTCCATGTGGATTCTTAGCGGTGGCTAGCTGGATGGTGTATGTAATGCGCGATCTACCGGTCATACTTGCGGTTTGGTCGGATTCCTGTGGTGGTTTGTGTAGTCTTTTATGGCTTTGCCATATAACAGAATTTGGAGTCAGCTTGTGTTCCGGATGGACGCTGGTTTCCATCGTCAGTGAAGGTGGGGTATTCAAATGTGGGGCTTGGAAGTTTTGTTTGATTGGTCTGAGTGTGCGTTATTTTGTTCGTGGAGCTGTTTGCGAATGGTACATGGTCACTGTATGGATAAACATTCTGTTTTATTCGAGTGTTTATTCTACTGTTGTTGTTGGCGTATTAGAGGAGTCCCGTGGAAGCTCGTAGTGCGCACTCTGAAGGTTAGTCACGAGAGAGGTATTTCTCTCTTGTAGATCATTGATTCAAATAATGGAGCATTACAGGTAGGCCCAATGATACCTCCTGTACTTTTCCCCCTTTGGTTAGCATTGTTCTGGTCGTCATGTAAATTGCATGGATTTTGAATCGAATGTTCTTGCTGTCAACATCTAAACAATGATAATTGTGTGTTCATATTTCCAACCTGTGCATTAAAAGTTGCATACAATGATTGTTAATCATTTCGAGTGTCATACCGAATCGCTACGTATTGACCTAATGTTGTCACGTGGTATCTGAATTTTTCCGTTTTGCGGTGTTTGTCTTTTTCTGAAATACTGACAAATAATCACTTCACATGGTGTTTTGATTGGCCCTATCGACAATGACTTGTGTCGGATCTGATATCGCTTGAACTCATTGGACACTATGTGAGGCACCGAACGTTTTCGGTTGCCCTGGGGGTAGAATTGACATACAAAACGTAATGCGGCGCTACGATTGTCGGAATTGACATCACTCCAAGTCCACCGGTCTCAACGAACACCAGCTAGTCTCTTCATCTGTCACTGTTATTTGCAAGGGCTGCTGCCGAGACACCGCTCCACCATTGACTGGTCACGTACACACCATAAAAATTGGTTACGTCTCGCCCGCAGCCCGAAAGAAGTGTTATCGGAACAATTAGGAATGACAGAGGAAGTACAGCCTTGCCACCAACCTCAACTATGTACGTTGTTTCTCAGCCTCTTCCGCACAATCTTCTTTCTTCTGTGTTGCAAAACCCAACAAGGAAGTTTGTAACAAATGCATGTATATGAGCTTTCTCATGCTGTGCAAGCAATTGCTTGTATTCAAACAGCTCTATCATGACATCCGACTACACCTTGTCGCTTTCATGTAGGCCTTTCTTATTCGGTAGAGTAAACCTCGTGTAGCAGGTATGAGCAGCAGCTAATGACCACGACTGGGAAGAACATAACACGGAGGATTCAAAGTTTCCTGTATTGGTTGAATGTAGTTTATGTAGGAAATTAACCACGTAAGTGATCTCACTGTTTTCTGGGTTTTTGAGATCCTCGGGTTAGTGGGTTCCTATCGTGCATGCCGCAGCAAGCACACAAGGAGTCGTGCTTGGAGAGCAGGCAAATGGGACAACACGTGTGTAGGATGCTGGCTACAGTTACGTGGTAATGACATATGGTGTCAGGTACACTGTGACGGATATTAAGCGAGTGTGTACAACCTGCAGCAATCTAGTGTTTTCTTTGTACTACCCAAATTACACACGGTAGTACAATCTTAAGGTTGTAATTCTCACGAAACTCAATAATGCTGGCTGCATTTGTTGTCTCCAAAGAACAACTTACGCATCGTTGCAAACAGAAAACAGTGAAACATTAGTTGACTCTTAACCGTACAGAACAGTACGCATGAGTCCTGGGTAGACGCACTGGACGCTAAGAAAGTGTTACGGACCATGTGGTGTATGCCCACGCTCTAAGGACCACGCAGAGCCATGTACAATAATCGTACGCTCGCGTGTTGTCAGGATCCTCAGGTAAAATATATGGTTCTGATCATTTTCCTAAATGACGTAAAGATAGGCGGTGAACGCAAACTCATGGTAATATAACGGTAGCGAGTGATACATGGATACACTGCATCACACACGCTTACAGGTTATCAACGAGAAAAGTACGTTCGATGTGAATTACATCCGTACGGAGTAGCCTACCTCGGACGTCAAGGGTACTTCTACAACCGCAGTATCTTCGCATGGTGGTGGTGCATCTCGAGTGACTGCAATCGTTCCTATTTCTCTAAGTGCACCCAAATCTATTTCATTGTAAAGGGCGGACATACGCAATTATGATGGGAATGTACTGTGTGATTATTCATCATACGAAGGTCATTCGTTTGCGCACCAGAGCCCCGTCAGCCAATTCCGCAATGGTTGCCACCGATGCACCGCTTTGAAGAGGGTTTTGATTTTGCAGCAGCCCTGCCCATCCTGTAACGTAACAACGGAAATGATGAGTGCGACAAAACGGGATGGGCGGGGAAAAACGGAATGAACAAATGAAATAGATTGGAATGCATGGCATGAGAGGGTTAATGCAAGCAAGCAGTGCAGATGCGGATGACATGGTGAGGGTACAACTGAAAGAAATCGGTGAAACTGCGAAACGCGCAACTGATTAGCAGAAGCGACATGTGAAGGCGTTGGCGACATTTGGGTGTCCGCCACAACGTTGATGCCACCAACGGCAACAGCTGTCAAACTGGATCCATTCGGTTAAGTCCTCATGCGCCAAATCCTTTCGGTCACATCCTGAACAATGCTGGCTGTCCACGGAAGGCAGGTGGTGTATACGAACGCCGCCCTCATTCTTTTTTGTGACAAACTTGGACGAGGAGTTGCTGCTGATGTGGCGTAACCGGACACTGTCAGCGAACTCCGTGTCCCCTTTCATTGCAGGCTGGTTTCCAAAGCCTACCGTTGGGGACATTCACTGCAGAGATTGCTTCCGTTGTCTCCACTGACAACTGGATGTTGATAGCTGGAAAAGCTCCGGCTGAGAGGATCGTTGCCTTTCAACCTCGGGGTCAAAGCCTGCATGCGGCCCTACGAACACTTTTTCGCCTGAGGTAACGATATCCAAAAACTGTTCAACGGTCTCACAGTTCACTCAGAACTCTCACTTGACATGCTGCTGATTACCTCACAAGTGCTTGAGGTATGGTTCCTAGTCTCCATCAGTTTGCTTGCCTCAATTTTACACTTTCTCTCAATAAAACATTCCGAACGTTGACCGTTAACTGAGCAGTGTCGAGAATATTCCGGCAATAACCACTCACTGTTTCTCAACATGTTGCTTGCGTTGATAAGTTCACTATTACAACACCTCATAAGGTGTCAGCATGGCAGTACCCAATTGATGAAAAACGATCACGTACAGTAACCATGAACGTCAACGCTGGTGACGTGATTATCAGCAAACAAAACTTTGCCAAGTTGCATGTCCGACGCGCAGACAGCCTTCTTCGAGTTATCCCCAGCTACCCTTGGTGCATACGGAGAAATTTGTTCCAGTATAACTACGCCGCCAGGTTCACAAGAAAAACGACCAAACTTAACCAGCGGCATCGTGAGGATCGGTCGGAATTTCATTTCAAAGTATCCGTTTCGATTAAGTATCTAACTCAGGCAGCCGTATGACGTGGTCCAAGGTGGCAGATTAATCCAGGTATAACTATTGGTCACGTTCAGACAAATTCTAAAGTTACCAAGAAAGATTAATACCGGGAGTGTAGCTGCAATGAAAAAATCAATGTCAAATAACAAAAGTGGAAGTGGAGGAGAAACAAACGCCGGAATAGCCCAGTGAAACTAGAACTGCAGGTGAGGAATGCACTGTTTGCACATCCCCTATACGAACTAATATCAATAGGAGATTACGGGTAGTCACGCGGGTGGTGCTGCACTTAATATTAAAAGCACTTGCCAAGTAAATTGGCGCAATCCATGTGGTCAAGTGTTCCGGCAAATTTGAAGTGCAATACATTATTGATATTGTCCTGATCAGCTTGTTCTAGCCCACTGATCAGCGGGTGCAACAAGTGCACAAACAACCATTCCAATAACCGTACTGTACACTGACTAAAAGTGGCAGGGCGCAAGGCAAATGTAAAGAGTGTCGCGCACGTGGGCGTCTTGAATTTTTGAGGTTTTGGCAAATATTCCCCTGGAAGATCACACCCATCACGATATCCTGGCCCTTAGTTACCATTCTTCTCGTGATAGTTTACCTAAGCGTTAGGTTAGGTGGGTCCGAAAACCTTTTAGCTGCTTCACGCAAAGCCTCACAGGGTCATAGTAGAAATCGGTAGAGTTGCCAATAATACCTCCGAGCCTGGTCAACACCATTTTTGATTAATTGTCTGGCACACTGGTGCCATCAGGTTCATTCGCAAGG
>QNGE01000050.1:121999-167855 GCA_008508345.1 Paragonimus westermani | reverse complement strand
ACGTCGTCTATGTATGCATAAATGAAGTCTAGTCCACGGGTGACTTCATTAATCAGACGTTGGAACGTCTGTGCAGCGTTGCGAAGGCCAAAAGTCATGCGCACAAATTCGAACAAACCGAATGGAATGGTAATAGCCGTCTTGGGTATATCCTGTTGTGCTTCCAGTATCTGGTAATGGGCGCGGACGAGTTCGATTTTGCTGAAGATGGATCGTGGACATGTGGTACAGGGTACCTATCTGGAACAGTAGCATTGTTCAATCCACGATAATCTCCGCAAGAACGGCAATCACCTTCTGTCTTCTTTGGCACCATGTGCAGAGAAGATGCTTATGGGCTGTCAGAGGGGCGGATTACACCCATGTCCAGCATGTGTTGAAATTCGGTACGAGCAATGCGCAGTTTTCTGGCGTCAGCCTTCGAGGTCGCTGAAAAACTGGTTGACCTTTCGCTTTGATGTGGTGTACCACGTCCGTAATGACGGCAGGTAACTCATTAGGTGGACCGGTCAACCACATGAATTCACGCAATACCGCTCGATATCTATCGTCAGCGATTGGTTCAGCAAGCAGTGGGCTGAGGACAGTCGTCGAAAAAGTGGTCCCTATGGACGATATACTCGTCAGGGGATCTAGGAGCTTGTGGTGACCTGCGTCAACGACCAATCCAAAGTGATTCAAGAAGCCCATGCCCAAAATAGCATCTGACACGTTCGCTATAATGAACACCAGACGGAAAACACGCCGCAGGTCTACGTCCAATGTCAAGGAGCGTGTGCCAAGAGTGCGTATTGGGGTTCCATTGGCTGCACGGAGCTGGAAGGGCGTTGATCGAGGCATGTCCTCTTTTCTAGGTGGTACGACACTGACCTGAGCGCCGGTGTTCACTAGAAAATGCAACCTATAACTCCCATCGTGTATAAAAATAGGCGACCAGCAACAGTTGTCACCATTAGTTGCTGACAGTTCCGTTTCCCGAGGCGGTTGGGAAGGTGCACGGCTTAATGCATTTCCGTGCCTTGGTCCCAAATATGTGATGGTACTAGCAATACCCCGTTCTTGAACGCGACCTAGAACGGCTACGTCCTCTGGAAGCGGGGCGACAACAAGAAGTTTTAAGAGCTTGAATTTCTCGACAAAGTTCTTCCACTTTTGCTGTCAATTCGGCGGGTGTGCTTTCTGTGTGTGCATCGACCTGGTGAATTTTGCTGGGAAGGTGTTGGATGACTGAGTCGGCCGATTTTGCCAAGTCATCCGAAGAACTCGTTGACATGAATGGAATGGAAATAATTGCCTGTACAAAGTCAAGCAAACTCTGCATCCCAAAGTAACGCATGAGTATGTCGTCAATCCTGTGATTTTGTTCCACCTGTTTTAACTGTCAAAGCAGTTGAGATGGAGTAAGAACTCTTAGCTGTAGCTCGCTAAGGACCGGCTTGAGACCCTTCTCTTCCGATACGACAGCACGTTCTAAGAATGCGTTCTTCGGTGCGTCGTAAGGGTTGCTCTTTGGAGGTCTAACCACTAAATCTGGGACATGGGGTGCGACCGACATTGGCAACGCGGTAGCCAAGCATGTGAACATGGCAGTCAGGCTAGTGATGCGTGCTAACTGGAATTGCAGCTCAAGCTGCGCCAGCCAGTACTCTGGGTCGTCCGGGACATAATCGGGGACAGGAAAGCTTGAGGCGTTTTCCTTCTCATCTATCTCGGCGAGCTCCAGTGTGCAGTCTGAGGTATCTGACTGCATCATTCAAATGTACACAGGATCACGAAAAAATACGAACGCTCAGAAACTAGTGGAACCAGGGCACGAAATTTGGTGCTACATATGAATGAATATAGGTATTCGAACCCGAGAGAAATAATTGAATCTAGCGTATGCAAAGGGTGCAATAAACAATAAAAATTAGTGTAGAGAAGCTTATGGAATGGGCTCACCAAATTGTAGTGCAAGATCCTGAATTCGTACGTCCAGAGCTTCCCCAACCTTATGCTACCGTGAATCGGAAGTCGCAGGGAGAAAACGATGAATCTGCAAACAAACTTCATTCATCGATTTACTCACCGTTCACAACAGACTTCAACGTAACAATTAAGGGGTGCTAGGGAGCTGGACGTGAGGGAACCTTGAGCACAACCGCACAGCAGCCGCCAGAGTGGAAGAGCACGTCGACGGAAAATTCCCGTCGACCTTCAGAATTCAATTAGGCGTTAGACTGGCAAAGCGGCGTTCCTAACGGTAATAGCTCAACATTGTTATCCTAGTGAGTGTGACCTACAGCTGTAGAGATGATGTGGATTCATTATACAGCGACGAGCATACTTATGCCGGCCCACTAACTTTGATGCTAGTGGCTTGTAGTAAGTTCACATATACAAGGTAATGTGAACGGGCGCGGTGGTACTGGCAAGGCACATCTCACGTCGCGGGGAGTTTAGAATTTTGGGGACGTCGAAGGTGATCTCACTACATATGTTTTGTATGGACGTTCAGCATGGTAGGACGAGGAATATGATTTTTTCGTCCATGTGGATTCTTAGCGGTGGCTAGCTGGATGGTGTATGTAATGCGCGATCTACCGGTCATACTTGCGGTTTGGTCGGATTCCTGTGGTGGTTTGTGTAGTCTTTTATGGCTTTGCCATATAACAGAATTTGGAGTCAGCTTGTGTTCCGGATGGACGCTGGTTTCCATCGTCAGTGAAGGTGGGGTATTCAAATGTGGGGCTTGGAAGTTTTGTTTGATTGGTCTGAGTGTGCGTTATTTTGTTCGTGGAGCTGTTTGCGAATGGTACATGGTCACTGTATGGATAAACATTCTGTTTTATTCGAGTGTTTATTCTACTGTTGTTGTTGGCGTATTAGAGGAGTCCCGTGGAAGCTCGTAGTGCGCACTCTGAAGGTTAGTCACGAGAGAGGTATTTCTCTCTTGTAGATCATTGATTCAAATAATGGAGCATTACAGGTAGGCCCAATGATACCTCCTGTACTTTTCCCCCTTTGGTTAGCATTGTTCTGGTCGTCATGTAAATTGCATGGATTTTGAATCGAATGTTCTTGCTGTCAACATCTAAACAATGATAATTGTGTGTTCATATTTCCAACCTGTGCATTAAAAGTTGCATACAATGATTGTTAATCATTTCGAGTGTCATACCGAATCGCTACGTATTGACCTAATGTTGTCACGTGGTATCTGAATTTTTCCGTTTTGCGGTGTTTGTCTTTTTCTGAAATACTGACAAATAATCACTTCACATGGTGTTTTGATTGGCCCTATCGACAATGACTTGTGTCGGATCTGATATCGCTTGAACTCATTGGACACTATGTGAGGCACCGAACGTTTTCGGTTGCCCTGGGGGTAGAATTGACATACAAAACGTAATGCGGCGCTACGATTGTCGGAATTGACATCACTCCAAGTCCACCGGTCTCAACGAACACCAGCTAGTCTCTTCATCTGTCACTGTTATTTGCAAGGGCTGCTGCCGAGACACCGCTCCACCATTGACTGGTCACGTACACACCATAAAAATTGGTTACGTCTCGCCCGCAGCCCGAAAGAAGTGTTATCGGAACAATTAGGAATGACAGAGGAAGTACAGCCTTGCCACCAACCTCAACTATGTACGTTGTTTCTCAGCCTCTTCCGCACAATCTTCTTTCTTCTGTGTTGCAAAACCCAACAAGGAAGTTTGTAACAAATGCATGTATATGAGCTTTCTCATGCTGTGCAAGCAATTGCTTGTATTCAAACAGCTCTATCATGACATCCGACTACACCTTGTCGCTTTCATGTAGGCCTTTCTTATTCGGTAGAGTAAACCTCGTGTAGCAGGTATGAGCAGCAGCTAATGACCACGACTGGGAAGAACATAACACGGAGGATTCAAAGTTTCCTGTATTGGTTGAATGTAGTTTATGTAGGAAATTAACCACGTAAGTGATCTCACTGTTTTCTGGGTTTTTGAGATCCTCGGGTTAGTGGGTTCCTATCGTGCATGCCGCAGCAAGCACACAAGGAGTCGTGCTTGGAGAGCAGGCAAATGGGACAACACGTGTGTAGGATGCTGGCTACAGTTACGTGGTAATGACATATGGTGTCAGGTACACTGTGACGGATATTAAGCGAGTGTGTACAACCTGCAGCAATCTAGTGTTTTCTTTGTACTACCCAAATTACACACGGTAGTACAATCTTAAGGTTGTAATTCTCACGAAACTCAATAATGCTGGCTGCATTTGTTGTCTCCAAAGAACAACTTACGCATCGTTGCAAACAGAAAACAGTGAAACATTAGTTGACTCTTAACCGTACAGAACAGTACGCATGAGTCCTGGGTAGACGCACTGGACGCTAAGAAAGTGTTACGGACCATGTGGTGTATGCCCACGCTCTAAGGACCACGCAGAGCCATGTACAATAATCGTACGCTCGCGTGTTGTCAGGATCCTCAGGTAAAATATATGGTTCTGATCATTTTCCTAAATGACGTAAAGATAGGCGGTGAACGCAAACTCATGGTAATATAACGGTAGCGAGTGATACATGGATACACTGCATCACACACGCTTACAGGTTATCAACGAGAAAAGTACGTTCGATGTGAATTACATCCGTACGGAGTAGCCTACCTCGGACGTCAAGGGTACTTCTACAACCGCAGTATCTTCGCATGGTGGTGGTGCATCTCGAGTGACTGCAATCGTTCCTATTTCTCTAAGTGCACCCAAATCTATTTCATTGTAAAGGGCGGACATACGCAATTATGATGGGAATGTACTGTGTGATTATTCATCATACGAAGGTCATTCGTTTGCGCACCAGAGCCCCGTCAGCCAATTCCGCAATGGTTGCCACCGATGCACCGCTTTGAAGAGGGTTTTGATTTTGCAGCAGCCCTGCCCATCCTGTAACGTAACAACGGAAATGATGAGTGCGACAAAACGGGATGGGCGGGGAAAAACGGAATGAACAAATGAAATAGATTGAAATGCATGGCATGAGAGGGTTAATGCAAGCAAGCAGTGCAGATACGGATGACATGGTGAGGGTACAAATGAAAGAAATCGGTGAAACTGCGAAACGCGCAACTGATTAGCAGAAGCGACATGTGAAGGCGTTGGCGACATTTGGGTGTCCGCCACAACGTTGATGCCACCAACGGCAACAGCTGTCAAACTGGATCCATTCGGTTAAGTCCTCATGCGCCAAATCCTTTCGGTCACATCCTGAACAATGCTGGCTGTCCACGGAAGGCAGGTGGTGTATACGAACGCCGCCCTCATTCTTTTTTGTGACAAACTTGGACGAGGAGTTGCTGCTGATGTGGCGTAACCGGACATTGAAAGAAATCGGTGAAACTGCGAAACGCGCAACTGATTAGCAGAAGCGACATGTGAAGGCGTTGGCGACATTTGGGTGTCCGCCACAACGTTGATGCCACCAACGGCAACAGCTGTCAAACTGGATCCATTCGGTTAAGTCCTCATGCGCCAAATCCTTTCGGTCACATCCTGAACAATGCTGGCTGTCCACGGAAGGCAGGTGGTGTATACGAACGCCGCCCTCATTCTTTTTTGTGACAAACTTGGACGAGGAGTTGCTGCTGATGTGGCGTAACCGGACACTGTCAGCGAACTCCGTGTCCCCTTTCATTGCAGGCTGGTTTCCAAAGCCTACCGTTGGGGACATTCACTGCAGAGATTGCTTCCGTTGTCTCCACTGACAACTGGATGTTGATAGCTGGAAAAGCTCCGGCTGAGAGGATCGTTGCCTTTCAACCTCGGGGTCAAAGCCTGCATGCGGCCCTACGAACACTTTTTCGCCTGAGGTAACGATATCCAAAAACTGTTCAACGGTCTCACAGTTCACTCAGAACTCTCACTTGACATGCTGCTGATTACCTCACAAGTGCTTGAGGTATGGTTCCTAGTCTCCATCAGTTTGCTTGCCTCAATTTTACACTTTCTCTCAATAAAACATTCCGAACGTTGACCGTTAACTGAGCAGTGTCGAGAATATTCCGGCAATAACCACTCACTGTTTCTCAACATGTTGCTTGCGTTGATAAGTTCACTATTACAACACCTCATAAGGTGTCAGCATGGCAGTACCCAATTGATGAAAAACGATCACGTACAGTAACCATGAACGTCAACGCTGGTGACGTGATTATCAGCAAACAAAACTTTGCCAAGTTGCATGTCCGACGCGCAGACAGCCTTCTTCGAGTTATCCCCAGCTACCCTTGGTGCATACGGAGAAATTTGTTCCAGTATAACTACGCCGCCAGGTTCACATGAAAAACGACCAAACTTAACCAGCGGCATCGTGAGTATCGGTCGGAATTTCACTTAAAATTATCCGTTTCGATTTAGTATCTAACTCAGGCAGCCGTATGACGTGGTCCAAGGAGACAGATTAATCCAGATATAACTATTGGTCACGTTCAGACAAATTCTGAAGTTACCAAGAAAGATTAATACCGGGAGTGTAGCTGCAATGAAAAAATCAATGTCAAATAACAAAAGTGGAAGTGGAGGAGAAACAAACGCCGGAATAGCCCAGTGAAACTAGAACTGCAGGTGAGGAATGCACTGTTTGCACATCCCCTATACGAACTAATATCAATAGGAGATTACGGGTAGTCACGCGGGTGGTGCTGCACTTAATATTAAAAGCACTTGCCAAGTAAATTGGCGCAATCCATGTGGTCAAGTGTTCCGGCAAATTTGAAGTGCAATACATTATTGATATTGTCCTGATCAGCTTGTTCTAGCCCACTGATCAGCGGGTGCAACAAGTGCACAAACAACCATTCCAATAACCGTACTGTACACTGACTAAAAGTGGCAGGGCGCAAGGCAAATGTAAAGAGTGTCGCGCACGTGGGCGTCTTGAATTTTTGAGGTTTTGGCAAATATTCCCCTGGAAGATCACACCCATCACGATATCCTGGCCCTTAGTTACCATTCTTCTCGTGATAGTTTACCTAAGCGTTAGGTTAGGTGGGTCCGAAAACCTTTTAGCTGCTTCACGCAAAGCCTCACAGGGTCATAGTAGAAATCGGTAGAGTTGCCAATAATACCTCCGAGCCTGGTCAACACCATTTTTGATTAATTGTCTGGCACACTGGTGCCATCAGGTTCATTCGCAAGGCCAACCTGAGGAGCTGAAAGCGGCTACTCAACAGCACCTCTTCACAACTCTTTAGGAACCTCAGGGGCTTTGTCATCAGAGCTAGTAGAGCCTGGGGCGCCGAAGGTTCAGACTCTCTGGGTTTCAAATCGCTGGTGGACCCTGTGAATCGGAAAGGTCTGTTCAGATTTGCAAAAAGGTGCTAGCCGAGATGTTGAAGATAATTAAGACGGCCCCCACGAACTGGTGAGTCACACCGGTTCTTAACAACAATTTATATACCACGGCCATTTTCAGTGGCAGACACCGTAACGTATTCAAATATTTCACTTCGTCACAACGATTTTGTCTGTGACAGCATAGATAACTTGAAGGATTGTGAGTACTGGCTACCAGCGGCTCAGTTTCGCCAGCCTCCCTGGGAACGGCAGCAAGTTGGTTCTCGTGGAAAATGGAAACAGGGAAGAGGTTGGCTAACTATCCCAAAACCGAACTGTAAAACGACCACAAAGATCACATAATCCTTTTTGCTATGCTTCTGGAATCGTTGATCATTAAGCAGAAAAGACCGCCTTTATGAATGGAGTCGATTAAGAAGACTGATTGCTCACTCCGTCTCACTGGTGTGATGACTCAGAGTTTATCACTTATAAGCTCGTTGTTTCTGAGTATATCGCCCAGTCGCCATAGGTTTTGGCCAGTTAACCACTGATGGAATACAGTTAATCCGTGCGAACCCCAGTACCCCGATTGTGTAAGAGACCCATGCGGGCACAGGAGTATCAAAGTCTGCGTATGAGAAACCGGAAAGTTAGTTCCTGGTAAGCCGTGCATTTCAAACAGTGGAGGTAGAAATGTTCTAAAAGATGTATAACTACGTGTTCGGGTACTACGTGTTTGTCTTGTATTATGGGAAAATAGAAGATGGCGCAACACCCACATCAGTCAGTATTCAGAAACGTACAGGCGCAATTTGCGTTTAACAAGACTTGCATTTGAAGCAATCAAGTTGTTGCTACAATAGAATGCCTGGAGGTGGGTACTAGCAATTTATGGCCTGCAGATCTCTCTTCTACGTATTTTTGAGAATCAGCCTGTTAATTATGTCATGTTCATTTCTGCAACAACAGCCGCAATGACACGTCTTATTCGATGCCTTGAAGTGGTTTGTTGGTTCATGGTCTTTCATCCTACATTCCGAACGGCAGCGTGACTTATATAAACAGCCGTGATGATGAACTGTGAGCCGGACACGGCTGACAGTTTTGGCCTGTCCAAGACAGCTAGTGTCAGTACCATCCTATCACACACACCTACTCAGGCTAACCTGCTCATGATTGGGGCTGCCATTGATCACTGACACTGTCATACCAGTATGCTATCAGGTCTTCCCACACGTGTTCGCATTACTAGGATTTTGAAACGGCAATGGCAAAACACATCGTGCCCCGACGTCGTTACACGAGCCAGGCAGTATATTGTCCTGCCAAAGAGATTTTGCCTGCGAAATTTTTGTGGCTTCATCCAGCAGATGAATCGCAAAGCAAGGAATGGTCTCGCAACAGTTCATCCGTCCACCGCACCATTTGAGCTTCTACGGCGTCGGTTGGTGATACCGAACTGATAAAATCATATCGATGCGCCATCAAGATTTTGACAAGTTAAAAGATTTTGCCCTCCAGACCGATGTTCACACACATTTGGCACAGTGCAGTTTACGTTGTGTATATGTATTTTTCTATTGGTGTCACCACTCTAACTAGAAATAACTTTTGCCTCATTAGTACACCCTAGGCCAACTTCTATCTGTGTTGACCAAATACAGGTTCTTCGTGACAGGTTTATAACATAGACTGTGAGTGCCCAGCAGAGACCTCTTAACAACAGCCACTCGAATTCGAACAGATGAGCAGAGTTCACGGAGCTCGTTGTCTGTCATATGAAATGCTATAACCCCACATTTTCTCATCTCATGTGTGAAATTACACTCTCTTTTCCGATCCTCATATTTTCTATTGAGCGAGGAAACTTTTCGAAGACGGATGTACGCATTTCACTTCGTGTTAGCTGAACGGTTCGCAAGATGTTCAACTTTTTGACTTTTTGCCCAGGTACTTTGTTCAAATACTTTTGTCAGCAAACCTGATCGAATTGCACATGTTCTGTGATGCGTTGGAAGTCGGTTACGGGGCAGTGGGCTATCTAAGGGTAGTTGCCTCAGCTAATAGCATCCCGGGCGTTTTTCTGATGTAAAACTTCAGGGTGACCCCGAAACGACGGTTACGATACCAAGTTTGGAGCTCACAGCAGCCGTTCCATAGTCTAAGCGGACGTATTTCCTCATTCGTGAGTTGAAGACCCCAATATGTAAAGTTGTACAGTGGACAGATTTTACAGTATTGTTGCAACACATACAAAACACTTAATCGTGCTTAGCAACCTCCGTCGGCAATCGTATAGGGCTCACCCACGACCTTACTTCTATATCGCAGTAGAGGCCTGTGCCTTCAGAATTAAATCCGGTCGATGTGACATCTAGAGGAGTGTCACAGGCCTTGACCAAGGAGATGAACCTCTGGTTTCGAGGTCCCAGCTTCCTTTTGAACCCAGAAGAACAGTGGCCGAAAATGCAAAACTTATCGTGTTTGTTGAAGGAAAACCTTGAGGTTAGGCGCACTCATGCGATTACCAAGAAATTGGACTGTTGTAACACAAATGTACCTGGTATCACAACGTACTCATCCTCTGCTTTTCTGGCGAACTAAGAAAAGGCTTCCAGGGATGTTCGGGATAGATTCGACCCAGTCGCCAATCATAATCACCGAGATGCAACCGGAGCCCAATACTCCTTTTTGATCTGTCCTAAAGATCCGAACTCGTTGTAACTCTGGCGAGAATGGCGTTAAGTCTCCAAAGCACTGTAATGTCATCAGCTTACCTACCCGTGAAAAGCCAGATTCCGCAGCATCCAGAAGCCGCCATTATTCAAGGAATTTCAGAGTGTATCGCTACATGTTACAAGCTCAGGAAAGAATGTTGCAAATGGACCATCTTTAGCCTACATGTACACAAACAACGATCACCGGATCCAGAATAAGAAGTGCCCAAAGATTTCACGGTAGAGTTGGGTAGGTAGCAAAATGTGCAACCCAAATGCCAAGCTCGGCGAACATACCATTACCAAAACCATCAACCCGAGCTACGAACAACACCACCACTATTTCCAACCAGCAAAATTAATCACATACTTCACTTGCGGCATTCAGTACCAGCAATTACTTCATGCCGCAGGTGCACACCTGACCTACTTGAAATTCAATAAAGATTAAAAAATGGATTAGGAAATTCGCTAAACTAGTTTTTCTCATAATCCAAACAGAACAGAAAGTGTTCCTGTCCTGTGATATACGCCAGAAAATGACAGATGGACCAGCCGATAATCTTGAGGCCAATAAAGAGCATGTACATGTGAGCGTGTTCCGTTGAGCTGCATAAGGATAATTAAATTGTATACAGCGGGGTCGAATACAAACTCTGAACGTGAGGATAATCTAAGGAGCATTATGAAACATATGATCATCTTCGTGATACCAGTACGATTAACGGTCCTGAAGAAGCCTCCGTGTCAAGGTGAACAACTTAACGTGTAAACCGATAGTTACCGTGTGACTAGCCTAGAAAGTGAACTTCGGGCGCGAAAATAAACCATGCATACCGCGGATTAGTTACAAAAATGCTGATTTAACCGAGTCCATTCCTCTCGCGTCACAAATCCTACCGAGGGATTCTCTGATCAAGGCGTTTCCCGAAATAACCTGAACGCAATTTGGAAGGCGTAAGCAAATTAACGAGTAGTGTGGGACGTGTAGTGCAGCCCTCTTGATTATGGGGCCGGCGTGGTGATTATAACATCGGAAAAATTGAAATGAGCGCAACCAACTGGCCATACCTAATAACTCAGTTTGTTTTAACATTTCGTGTAGAGGGTCGCCGGAATATTTTCTTTCCATCGAATTAATGGTTGAAGCTATACTCAAATGGTACGCTGAAGTCTGCGAATTTAATCCACTTGATAACTACTGATCTTGGAATTGGCGATCACATTAAAGGAAACAATTCCGCTTATTTTCCTTTCGAAGTGACGGAGCTTGTTGAACACCATCGACACAAGATTTTCATTTAGTGATTAGATGCACTCATTTTGTCTTGCTTACTGTGGAGGTGCCTGACAGCGTGGCCGGCACTTTATTCTTACAATCATCAGGGTGGAATGCATACTTTGGTCCGGACGAGCATACACACTAACAGTGGTCCCCAATGATGACGAAACTCACGTCCACTGCCTCCTCCCGAAGTTGACTGGTCGAAAGGTTCATCCGGATGCAAATGAAGCGATGGGACATGGACGCTGCAAAAGTTGAAACAAAATCAGTGCCCAGATTTCCGTTGAATAACGTGGGATCGTTGATTGAACTCACAAGGTTATCACTAACTCTACTGTGGCTTTTTCTGATGACGACCCGGAACATGCCAAATCAGTTCGGACTGCTAGCAGCTGCACTGTGAAATGCCCACGTTAATTTGCAAAGTACTGATACGATTATGCGACCTGATTTTACGCAGGTAGAGAAACGTCTGCGACCTGACAAAGTTTCCTCCCTTCGTGACCATTGACGGTATATAAAAATGAGCAGTACCGTCGCCTACGTCGTCGCGTTCCTGGAAGAAAGTGGTTTGGCCACGAACGTTCCGAAGACCGACGGATGCGATTTTAACCGAGCCATTCCACCGCGCTTAATGCTTTGTGGTGCCGGCGGCGATCTAATAACGTCAAAACTCAATGCAGCTGGATCCTTCCGGGTCGGAGATAGGCGCCACGATCGAACTTTAACTGAACTACTTCGTTCACATTCAAGGTTTGGTACTCACGGGTTCCACACGTCATTGTTACTTCAAGTCAGTATATGAGAATAGTGATATATATTTCTCGACACACATGTGAGAAGCACCTTGGGTTGTGCACGATCACTACAAATATTTACAATTGTTACAAAAACAAATAACTAAACAGTAGCACGAACGTGAAGCCTGCGGTCAACAATGACGTGGGCGAAACGAAAATGACTGCAGTTTATGAAACCGACGCACGAAACAGAGAGGGAGATATTTCGCTTGATGACCAGCCGGGTCCGGCTCACAGTTCATCATCACGGCTGTTTATATAAGTCACGCTGCCGTTCGGAATGTAGGATGAAAGACCATGAACCAACAAACCACTTCAAGGCATCGAATAAGACGTGTCATTGCGGCTGTTGTTGCAGAAATGAACATGACATAATTAACAGGCTGATTCTCAAAAATACGTAGAAGAGAGATCTGCAGGCCATAAATTGCTAGTACCCACCTCCAGGCATTCTATTGTAGCAACAACTTGATTGCTTCAAATGCAAGTCTTGTTAAACGCAAATTGCGCCTGTACGTTTCTGAATACTGACTGATGTGGGTGTTGCGCCATCTTCTATTTTCCCATAATACAAGACAAACACGTAGTACCCGAACACGTAGTTATACATCTTTTAGAACATTTCTACCTCCACTGTTTGAAATGCACGGCTTACCAGGAACTAACTTTCCGGTTTCTCATACGCAGACTTTGATACTCCTGTGCCCGCATGGGTCTCTTACACAATCGGGGTACTGGGGTTCGCACGGATTAACTGTATTCCATCAGTGGTTAACTGGCCAAAACCTATGGCGACTGGGCGATATACTCAGAAACAACGAGCTTATAAGTGATAAACTCTGAGTCATCACACCAGTGAGACGGAGTGAGCAATCAGTCTTCTTAATCGACTCCATTCATAAAGGCGGTCTTTTCTGCTTAATGATCAACGATTCCAGAAGCATAGCAAAAAGGATTATGTGATCTTTGTGGTCGTTTTACAGTTCGGTTTTGGGATAGTTAGCCAACCTCTTCCCTGTTTCCATTTTCCACGAGAACCAACTTGCTGCCGTTCCCAGGGAGGCTGGCGAAACTGAGCCGCTGGTAGCCAGTACTCACAATCCTTCAAGTTATCTATGCTGTCACAGACAAAATCGTTGTGACGAAGTGAAATATTCGAATACGTTACGGTGTCTGCCACTGAAAATGGCCGTGGTATATAAATTGTTGTTAAGAACCGGTGTGACTCACCAGTTCGTGGGGGCCGTCTTAATTATCTTCAACATCTCGGCTAGCACCTTTTTGCAAATCTGAACAGACCTTTCCGATTCACAGGGTCCACCAGCGATTTGAAACCCAGAGAGTCTGAACCTTCGGCGCCCCAGGCTCTACTAGCTCTGATGACAAAGCCCCTGAGGTTCCTAAAGAGTTGTGAAGAGGTGCTGTTGAGTAGCCGCTTTCAGCTCCTCAGGTTGGCCTTGCGAATGAACCTGATGGCACCAGTGTGCCAGACAATTAATCAAAAATGGTGTTGACCAGGCTCGGAGGTATTATTGGCAACTCTACCGATTTCTACTATGACCCTGTGAGGCTTTGCGTGAAGCAGCTAAAAGGTTTTCGGACCCACCTAACCTAACGCTTAGGTAAACTATCACGAGAAGAATGGTAACTAAGGGCCAGGATATCGTGATGGGTGTGATCTTCCAGGGGAATATTTGCCAAAACCTCAAAAATTCAAGACGCCCACGTGCGCGACACTCTTTACATTTGCCTTGCGCCCTGCCACTTTTAGTCAGTGTACAGTACGGTTATTGGAATGGTTGTTTGTGCACTTGTTGCACCCGCTGATCAGTGGGCTAGAACAAGCTGATCAGGACAATATCAATAATGTATTGCACTTCAAATTTGCCGGAACACTTGACCACATGGATTGCGCCAATTTACTTGGCAAGTGCTTTTAATATTAAGTGCAGCACCACCCGCGTGACTACCCGTAATCTCCTATTGATATTAGTTCGTATAGGGGATGTGCAAACAGTGCATTCCTCACCTGCAGTTCTAGTTTCACTGGGCTATTCCGGCGTTTGTTTCTCCTCCACTTCCACTTTTGTTATTTGACATTGATTTTTTCATTGCAGCTACACTCCCGGTATTAATCTTTCTTGGTAACTTTAGATTTCGGCGAACCCTTAACACCGGTATCTTGTTTTTCATCTCACAGATCAACCTCGGCGTTCTATTCAGCTTTTTTTAAATGTGTACCTTTACATTGCACCGATACCATGTTTAACCGCGATAGCTAACCACTGTGAGCTGTTCTTCTCCGGGATGATTTGGGAACATTTTTCTGCTACTCCTTCGATTTCTACGAATGTTGACGTGGAAAAATTAGTGCTAGTTATACACTGGCTTTGCCCAAGTCGTTTATGTAGCCGGCTATCTTATTGTCACTCCCGCTATTTTTGCACAGGTACCCTCCGACTTCCTCCTGAAACAAACCAACGACCTGGTCAACCTTTCCCCAGATGAACAAGGTGCCGTCGGGTATGTAGCGCCGTGTCTTCAGGGCACTACTACTGATAAAACGGGCACAATTGATTACGTTGTCATTATAACGTCGCCGAATTTTTAAAAGACTGCTGAGTGTTTCCTTTCTTGCCACTGAAGCCTCCTGATTATTCGTATAAACTGGTGTTCAGCATAGGAGATAAACTACACTGAAGGCTCACTCCGTTAAACTGGATATCCAGCAGAATCAACCTGGAGGTGGACATGACTGTTTTACAGTGCGTGTCGGGAAGGTTTGGAATAGTCCCCGCAACTGGATTATATTTATTAATTCTCTATAAATTTCAAAGTTTGCCTTGAATGATATACTGCTTCATTTTTCCCATTTCAGACAGCCAGTCGGGTACTTCAAATTCTGTCCACTGAAAGACTAGCCTCTTAGAAGCTCCATCCTTCCACTAGCCTCACCAACAAAATGGTTCATCGGAGTGAGAATAGAAATATTGATCAAATCACAGCGAACTGGGCCTCCAGCATGCAACCCGTGTACAAGCCTCTCGATGTTAGAGTAGCCATCTGTGTTGATCACGTGACAAAAGTCATATGATCATTGAAAGGTCATTGACCACGCTCGTCACCATTTTTACACTTTTTTCTCAATTGGTCTACCTGAATTCCAACCACACGACATATGTTAAATCTGAATAGTTACCAAGGCTTAATACAGTCTTTTGTCCGGTGTTTTACCCACTCACTTAATCCGTTCTCACTTCCTACTGCTGTTTATATCCACTCTTATTCCCATTTATCTTTTATGGCCTCGTTGTTATTCCACTCGTATTCCATCGTGTTCTTATGAATTGTATCCTATACTACAGGAAACGTTTGAGGTGCTGGGGTAGACACTTTCATGTTCTCCCTACTGAGGCACACGGGATGATTTTGATACATCCTTGTCTGCAAACTGCGTGTTAGAAGTAATAACAGTAAGAATAATGGTATATTTCTCGACGCACATGTGGGAAACAAGCTCAGGGGAGCGCGATCAATGCACAGAATTTTAGGCATATACACATTTGAACACCACAATTGTGCATTGTACAATGAGTCAGCTACGTGAATACAGCGATAAAACGGACATATTACAATGGAAAAATCTATCCTCAGGAAGAAACTTTCGAGATAAACACCTCTGAGACGCTGGTACTTATGATCTACAAAATTTGATAAAATAATCGAGTTGTTACATCAATTAGGACTTCACAAAGTAATCACTGGTCTAGTGCTCAAGGTCACGTCAGAAAAGGTGTGCAGTGAGGATGGAGGGGAGATGCTGCCAAAGAATTTCATCATCACCCTATGTAGATGTTCCCGGGAAAATGTACAGAAAAGTTTGTAATGATGGGGGCTGATGGGAACGTACACACTTTTGCAGGAAACGAATGGACCTCCCGACCGGACTTCATTCTTTGCTCAAATTTCAAAGAATTTTGAGAATCTCTCGATATGCTCAATCACTGTGGGACTTTGAGTGTCTTGGTGGGGTGGAAGGTTTTCTTGCGTGTTACCATTCGTGAATACAGAATACTTCACACAAGCTTACTTCAGTGCCCACTCCATACCGCTACAATCGTGGTGGTCCTGGTCGTTAGAGATGTCTCACGCAATGTCTGGCATGGGTGTTGATCCCGGAAGTCAGGCGTTGTTTTTCGAAACTCCAAGTCTTCTTGCAACGTTTACGTATAAGCTGGATCCAGGGTAGTCATGTTTGTAAGCAACAAGTGTCCACAAATTCTAAGCCCTTCGAGCAACCGAAACGGATTCGAAAGAAAAGACGGTCGTATTGACAAGTTTTTATTAACAAAGTGCTGGTGTTCGAGAAAAATATAAGCAAACTAGGGGGAGAAAAAACACGGCTAGATACCGAATCCACTAACTATCCAAGTTCCAAGACTAACGGTTTGCGCAAATGTGATCAAGTGCAACAGTCACGTAATGACGAAGAGGTCAGGCGAAAATGAAACCGGAGTACACATAAACAAGGGTCCAGCAAGAAAAATTAAGGAAGAGAATACTACAGGTAAACAAGTTTCTACAGGCAAACGGTGTCAGGATTGAGTAATGCATCAAGATCATTATTTAAGGGGAAATGAGTTGTCATTGGAGTAACTTAAGTGGCCTTATCAGATTGCAAGCGAAGCTCGTAATCAATATAAACAACTTCAATGTTAGCGGACGAACCAGTGAGAAGGGAATAAATAGGGCAAAGAACGTGGTCATAAACGTTCTACCAACACAACAATCATAAAACACTCAACGCAAGCATCTACTTCAACAGCGGGCACGAGTTGGAAAGTGAGGGGCCCCAGATTATCGTCGCCTCCTTGTGCGGACTCCTAATCACCGCACCAAACTTGTCTGTGGACGACCGGCCGTATTTCCAGAGAACATTGATTCAGTACTTTGTCAACGGTTCCAGAGACCCATACAAATTTGTTTCGAATGTCTGCGAAACCAAACTCGGTTAACCTGAGCCAATCGGTCCACGGTAGCTTACGTATCCTGACGGCCATGCTTCCCAGGTCCTGGTTGATTTCCAGTGCATTGTGTTTACAAACGACATGCCCAACTATTTTGAGGCGTGCGCTGATAACATTCTTGGCGGACTACCAACGGTCGGCACGTATTGGATACTGTGCGAGCGAGAGTCGGAGAAAGTATATTTGCACCACTTGTGCAATGATTTGCTCGTGCAATTGCACCGTTAGCCATCTGACGTGGCCTTCTCTTTGCACAGTTCAAAGTCCTGGAGGCTGTTTCCAAACGTTGAAAGTCGGTTGCTACTACCCTCGCGTAAATGGTGGACAACACAACCAGTCCTGCAACTACCACCCGATTGTTATGTCACCTCGCGTCCTAGGGATCTTCGAATCCATAGTCCATGACTCACTAGCTAGATATTTGCCAACATCACTCTTCTTCGTAATAAGCCGCACGGACTTCTCCGCAGCTTGTCGTGCATTGCGAATTTGCCGACACCTGTGGACCAAGAAACCCCTGTTGACGCATGTTTGACTTGTTGGTAGAAAGCCCATCCCAGATTTGTTTTTATTACCCTCTGTTGTGCGTAACTTATGCTCGGGTTGAACTTCGCACAATGTGTTAACTGCACATTGTGTTTGCTTTCTTTCTTTTATAACCATTATTGCCTGCCTATTATATCTTCCCTCGATGATATTGATTGGCACGTACCCACCATCATATGCACCTGATTGTTTTTATAGGCTCATTTCCCGCTGTCTAGTGGCCGCTTGCAGAATACTGTTTGGCTATTTCGAACGCATTTCTGCTGGATAATTCGCGTATCTAGTTAATTGATATTCAAGGTGAGACACCACTTTTACTGTAATTTCATCAGATAGCAACTTATTAATTCCAGTCCCTTCGATCGTCTTTTCTGACGTTTTTGGTCTGAAAGATAGACCAGTTAACCCGACCGTCGGAATAACCATTACCAAAAGAGTAAGGTAGACGCTACTGAGTGAATTATCCTAAATCGCCAGGAGAGATTTAGTGCGTGTCATGAGTTTGTGTTGAACATGTGCGTATGCGCCCGACCTTCGTTCATCACCTGTTTAAAACGCTTTTTCTGAGGAGTGATCGAAACGTAGTCCCAAAGAGCTTGTATGCAAGAACGTGACAAAGTTTGGAATCACACTGTATAAATCCCGCAATATTTGATAATAGAAGTAGTTGGTTCTAATCTAATCTGGGGTCGACGGCAGCAACCAAGAGAATATGGGAAGAAAGCGCGTGGTGGGCTCCAGTTCACTTAGCGGTACTCAAAAGCGCACGGAGTAATAAGTGTATAAAGCCTTCTATGTCTTCGATAATTGCCCGTAATTATTTAGGTGGAACGACATCCAAGGAAGAAACAATAGATGCGTCATTGGGAAAATGATAGGCATGTGCTGCCTACAAATGCTTGCACGACCGAAGGAAATGGTACCGATTTCATATCAGGCTTTCTACGGCAAACGTACATGGAAACATGTACGCGGAAACGTGGTTACAGCCAGTGTCCTTAGAGAAACTACAAGGTCGCTGGCCACTCAACAAGCCTCCCTGTAGAAGGGTTGCAGTGGGCAATATTTGATCATGTGATGGGAGATGTCGACGTATGGGCCACTCTTCGTGGTGTTGTTCACGGCATTTTTGATGTCCAGAGTCAACACACAAATAACCTAGGATCACAAGGTTTTTTTACGCTGCTGCACCGGTCTAGGTTGAAGCCAAACCCGTGTACATATAGCGGGAATTGTTGAGTTCAGTGTACAGAATAGTGAGTGCGGTAGTGTAGGTGAGGGGGCTACTTGTTTCCGGGATCGTTCGATCATCACGCGTAGGACTGTGGATAGCGGCCTGCGTTTGCTTGAGTTATGACCGTGGTGTGACGAGCCTCATATGAGGAGGGCACGTTCTCCAGCCACACCGATGATGACGGGTTCTGAGGCATACTAAGTGTATGTATGTATGTCACAAAGTAGAGGGTAGTTGGGATTTCCCTGAGTCCATTTTCTGGTTGGTTTACTTCACAGCGATGCGATCGAAGTGTGTCAATCGGGTGCCGACAGACTCGGCATAAGTTGCTTCAGTACACCATTTTCTAAGCAGCTAGGCCTCTGTAATGCGAAGAATCTGGTAGTCGCAAAACGCAGCTCACGAACATCATCGCCTCGTCCGTTGGACCCAATAAATTACGTTGAAGATCCCCGGAAGCGCAAACAAAATCTTCTATCAATCTCCACGCAGAAACGTGCACAACCCAGTTGTGTTCCCCCGTGATTTACATACATGTCCAAATGTCTTCATTTGGTGTGGCCCAGTAAAGCGACCACTGAGACCTCCCTACTCTGGACCATTCATGGCGATATCACATCAATGTAAGTACTTCAACGTTGGTCAACATGGAAGGTGTGATACCATCTGTATTGACCATCTGTCGTCAGACAACCCATCATGTCAATTTACAACGAGTCTTCCCTTCGGTAATCCCCTAGTGGTTGCTGCAACTTCAGCGAGTGAACCACCCAACACCCGACTAGCACTCACAGACGCCACCTCCTTCCAGCCACATTTAACCAAACGCACAAATGAACACACTAATTTACCTGCTGGTTCCTATTAAACTGCTTCAATTTTGCTTATTTTCTTCCCTGTGTGAGCGCCAGCGCCCGTGTTAGATGCTCTGGGAAGGAAACGTTTTGATGTTTTCACGGGTTTCTACTTCGTTCTGCTAACTTTGCGTAATCCATACAATAAATCACACGGTACATTTATTTTGGTTTAACAAAAAATGACCACAACCCTCTTGAATAAAAGTCTGCTACGCACACGTTTTAATTCTTCTTTCAACAACCCGTGATTAGTAGCCAGCTAAAACATTCCACTGTTGGATCAAACTTCAGCTTCTCCAATACCAATGGACGCTTCAAGAAAGTTGCTCGTCCCTGGTGAGCCCAATCATTGACTTCACTCATTATTTTGTACCCGGGCATATTGTGTTCTATTTATTTTCTTTCTACAAAGCCGGCTACATATAAGTATTACCCGAGCCACCAACCCAGTTTTTGACGTCAGTCCTAGCATGCCTAATGGCACGTAGCTGCGTGTCAGTTTATCCACCGAGGTATAGTCATCCTGATTTGCAGTTATGTGCGAAGTTTGCTCATCTCAATTTGCTTCACTGATGTAACCAAGAAAGACCGTGATGTTAAGTTACATCTCTAACGCCAGCATTTTGGCCGTAAACTCCGGACGACCAAAGGCTGGTGCTCTCTGTTTCCTTCTGCCGTTCTTTCACCAACTAGCAGTAGAAAGTGTGCGTGAATTCTGAGTTTACTAGCTGCCAAGTCAGTCACAGCAGTGCCTCGTAAGTAACATTTACTAACCCGCAGTTCTTTCCTATGTTTACCAATGACCCTTCCATACCGATCTCGTCTACTTCGTTGCTACTCGCAAGTGATTTCGGAAGTTGGCGTACCTTGAGCACCTCTGGAGAAGCAAAATATTCTGAAGCATACCGTCAGTAGACTGTACAAAAGGTCCCGTGTAAAGACGCAGGCCTTCAGACCTATGTTTCATAGGGTTATGAACATGCCGTGCCTAAGAATTGCCCCTAATGCCTTGAAGGCATGGAGCTTGAGACAAACCTGACTGAGAAGGGTCTCGGTGTGTCGGTATCCCGTAACATTTTGAACTCACACAGTGTTGCGGCAAATGGGAAAAGGTTAATGATGACAAAGCTTCATCCAAAAGGCTTATCGGTCTATATAATCACCTTTGTTTTTAACAGCTACACAACAGTCCGACCCGTCCACACATAGGAAATAACATTGTGATCCGGCCAACTTTTCTTCAAAAGGACAAGGGCTACTTGGTGGGACTCAACGACTTGTCACCAGGGCCGTCCGGGGCTCTCAGGTTGCAGTTCAAGAAGCTGGATTAGCAGCTTTCAGTTGGTGCTCTTTTGGGTTCGGCCTACTTGAAGGTGGCTAAACTCAAGCACTCCCAGTCTTCATTTCATCTAGTCATCCATGTAGTTGTGTCCTCTCCGCTCGCTACAGTCTACTGATAAGCCATTTTCTCGGAATAGAAAGCCAGCTCATTGCACTGAAACGCCATCTTGGCTCTTGTTCATTACGGGTTTTTGTCGTTTTGAGTAGTATTCTTGATCAAGATGCTATCGCAGCCGGACGATATTGAGAATCCCTTAATCGTTCACACCTAGCACTGGGAAGGAGGCGCCACAAGAGGACTCATAAAACCTGTCATATTGGACCAACCTGCAAGGTCCTAAGAACCAGAAACAAGGCTGCCGTCAACTATCCACTAGGTGGCATTGAGTTTCAAATTGTAATCAATATATCTGATTCGTGGATCACCATCACTATCGACCATTCCAAGCCCACTAGCCGTAAATATTTTGTCCACATGGCCATTTACATGGAGAACCTGCCTAACCGCCTACTAGACAAATTTACACCGGGGACCTTTGATTGTCACCTCCATCCGCCCTCCAGCTAAAAAGCATTACCAAGACCTGCGCTACGTTTCCAGAGTGGGCTATCGTTGTGACATGAGGGGTTCGGCGTGAGAACCTGAAACGCGCAAATGGACTGTCTCAATATCACTACTTGGGTGGGCTCCGTGCACTGAAGTTGCTTGCTCGTGGATATCAGCAAGCACATAAAGGATTGAGACTCCCCCCGAAAGATCTTTCAAAACTACTTCTATCCAGCCCAGCATATGCTCTCAATAGACCCTTTGCACATCTTGCGTGGCAACCCGAAGGAATTAAACCAGAAGTGTCCACGCCGTCCGGGCAGAGAATGTAGTTTGCGTGTTTTTATGCTCTTGGAGTTCATTACCAGAACCTGTAGTGCGGGTGGCTAGTACTCAGTCATTTGAATGGAGGTTGATGGGTGCATCATGAAGCATTACCCACAAAACTTTTTGCGTAACAACTGTGGCCTTTGGTGAGAGTCCAACTTCAATGGAGAAAAAGACAAATTGGCTGAACTCTGGTTCGGCTGTTACTTGTCTGATCATCGTCTGTATCTTCTGGTGTGAAATTACTCTATGTGTGGTTCCTTCTTCCTGCAAACAACCATTTATTCGACGAGAGCACACCAAATTACATGGGAATTCACGCCTACACCCAGTTCAGTTTGAAATTGGTATTGCAAACGCCGTTTTCTGTTTATCGCAGCTCAGTGCCACTACAGTTTGTTTCTACTGAGCTCATGCCATCTGCTATCAGTGATCAAATCGCCCACAGCTATGAATTGTCCGGGCCATTCGAAAACGTAAGTTAGCATGTACGTCAACCCTCGGCAATCCTCGTGAGTAGGCCGTTTATGCTCCTAGTTCCAACGTTTGCGGAATTCCGCATGATGCATCTGCTCACCATGCTTCATGTAACCATACCGCTTCACAACTTCACACCAGGAGGTATGGAATACTTTCAAGCGCTTGCTTACCAACACCGTTACTATTCAATTGATGTGCTGATCCACTTCAGACACTTCAAACCTGAAGGTGATTTTCCGCGCCCGCTCTACCTTCGTCCTCGTGAGCTTTTTGTACTGGGTTGCTAAAACATGTAAGCTCTTTACGAACAACCTGAGTCCCGAATTACCCTTGCATGTTCACTATATCCTGATCAAATATTTGTGATTCAGGTCATCTTAAATTTGACCAACTTCTTGCGGGTAGCGTTCTGTGAGTCTCTTGTCCTTGCCTTGGGGAGTAGTGCGACAAGAGTGGTTTCCGGTATCCAGTATGACGTGTGTAAATTGTCGTCACCAATCGTGTGGGGACGTAAACAAAGAATTCTACAAGCTGTTTGACGAATATGTTGACTCTTACTTTGTGTGAAAAATTGCAAGGCTGGAGAAAAGATTGCATCAACTGAGAAACTGATCTGATTGGGTGACAGATTAGTCACACAAATCTACCCATGGCATCCTTTACCCAGAACAAACCATCAACCAGACCAGCAGCAAGTTTCCTGCAGAAACAGTCGTTAAAATAAAGAAAAGCTCGAGGAGAAGCCAATGAACACAAACGGCCTCCTACAAAATCTGTACTGCCCATGATGATTTGTAACCTACTTGTACGTTCATCGCCAAATATGTCCACGGAAATTGGGATTGAGGTCAACAGTACAGTGTCCTGAATAGTCGGAAAAGATGAAGGAGCTGATTGCGCACCACAAATGCCCATTACTAGTAGGGTTAGATCACTGGAAAAGCCGGCAGGCCACAATTGAGGCAGGCAGAAAAACAGGGTCGCGTTGTACACATGAATTTTCTAGTGTACTAAATACTCAGTAGCTTGATGAGTATAAATGCAGTTCTTGTACGAGTAATGAAACAATGAAGTTACTCAGATTCGAGGACCACCCTAGAAATAGATCATAATTCAGTTATCTCTGCCTCCAGAAAAGCCATAAGAGATTCTTGATGTGGGGAATCCTCGGGAAGTCAACTAATATAAGTGTTCAGCAAAACGCTAGAATACCCCCGGCAGCGAAATAGCGCTTAGCCCACAGGCTTGGTGAGTGGACCGAATTCAAAGCACATGCAAATCGTCCGAGAAAGCGTTCAATAGAATTTTTCGGCCAAAAAGTCTATGGTTTGGTACTGTCTGAGGCTAACACGTTAGCTCAGAAGATGCCGTGCGTATGTGTCGGGGGAACATAACTAAGAACTCGGATCAGAAATATATACCGATTCCGTCCACACTGGCATTCAGGATCGATCGTCATGGTCAAGAAATCCACCCAGTTTCAAAGGAGCAAGAAGGCAGCGCAATGATCCAGGACGGCTTGTTACCATGGAGTGAAACGGCTTATTTCGTTATGGTCTGGACAACAGCATCGAAAAAACTGAATAACCTTCCGTGAGAAGCTTCCAGGCGGGTGGATAACCCCGGCCTCTCAGTAATTATAGCTGCAGTTCGCCACAGCCGGAAAGGTATTTTTACTCAACAGAACCGTACATCCTGTAGATATTTGCTTAATAACCGGAACTTCCTTCAAAAAATGAATGTGGGAGACTTGGTAGGTGTGGTTCTCTGGTATCTCGATGATCGTAGCAATGCTAAAGAGGGTGGTTGTTTTTAATGATCCGAAGTTTCTTAAGAAAGCCACACGTGAATCTTAGCTATAGGTCCACGGGTATTCGCGATACCACCAGCCTGCTTCATATCAGCCTTCTGTTACCGTTCGCAAGGGTGTATCGAAGTACAGATGTAACCTTCTAGGAGGACGGAACGTTGTTGAGATTCTCCCAGACGGCTTGCCATTCAGACGGTCGCCTGCGTGTTTTGGAGGGTTTCAACGTTCCTGGAACCAACCGGCCACTGAAACCCGTCAGTAGGAAAGGCTTCCAACATAAGTTGTTCAATCGTGTCAACAGTTCCTAACTAACACAATATATTGGTGTAATTATAGGATTCTGATTTGGTTAGAAAAATTTGGACTCACGAGAAAATTGTTATGGCAGTGATATCATGAAGGTATCGCTGATAGCTTCGTCCAAAAACAGCTGCCCTACGACGGCTTATTTCTCACTCCATGCAACTGGGAGACGAAGCGAAACCTTTCTCGGAATGACTATGAGTAACAAGTGAAGAAAGCTCATAAAATACCTGGAACTTGTCAACTTTCACATGATACGTTGATAATTCTTGGGTGAGATATAGCGATAACCTCCGGGCTGCTACAGGAGCGAACACTTCTCAAAATAGGTGATGAGAACGGTTGAACGTGAAGGGTTGGACCCAAGGTCAAGAAAGAGTTCTGGCACACGCATGTGGCTTAGAAGACTTATATTTGGCAACAAGAATTTGAATTCCGTTGTAAAAAGAACTATAAAGGGAGCAAGTAAAGTACCAAGGAATGCTCGTCTGACATACGAGCCCAACTCAGCAGACAACATTAGGATGAAAATTAACAACTTCTGCGGTTCTGCGTTGTCCAATTTCCGCTCAGAAAAGGAAAGAGGAACTATACTATGCTACAAAATCGAGGTCATTTAGACCAGAAGCGGCACACCTGATGCGTTTATGGTGCGGTTTTATTGAGAGTTCGTTCTTCTAATGGAGTCCCTGAGCTTCTTTCTAGCTCAAGGGATGCGTGCATGATGGACGAGGGCTGTAGCTGTCGCCTCACCCCTTCACGCAGCCCAGCACATGGCGAGCCTTCTAATTGAAGTGGCGCCCATTCTTCCAACCTGCACATGGGCTTCCACACATTCACCGGCCATTAAACTATCCTCCACACTCGAAAGCACGCAGTCATCACATGCACACTCAGCCGATTAGAACACTCCAGCTGGATATGATTCGGTGCGGTCGATATACGAGTAAGCATGTCGCGGTTGGACCTGGATCGGATCAGAGAACAAGGCAGGTGAGCAGAACAGAGCGCGGTCTGGACGGGCGCCACTGCATTGATCTTGTGCATCAATCCCGACAATCAAGATCCAAGTCATTTGCTTAACCTATTCGTTGACTGTCACTGTGATATGCTCAATGTTATTAGGTAGTCAAGCTACCACGATTGAGACTTCCCCTACAGAGCATTAAACTGAGCGGAGCTGAGAGGGTGGTGTCATTGTTGGGGCGAACAAAGTCTGCAGAACCGGAGACTACGCATCCAGCCATCCTGAAACCTTTGGTCAGCCTGACGTCAGCCTCTGCATGTGCGTTCAACAACAGAATGAACACTGGAGTAGTCGTAGAATCTGGAAGTTCGATTGGTTGGCTAAAATCACAACGTTTAGTCTGTGGAGGGTTGCCAAGAAAAGTTTCGAAAGTACATTACAAAAGAGACTCCGCGGATTCTTTTGTGGGCGAAATCTTTAAAGCCCCTCACCCTGAAACTTTGAAAGGCAAAGCATGTCGTACCAATCAGCTGACTATTGGAATCCGTTGCGGTGGGGCTGGGTACAGGGGGACAGAATGAGGTACGCTATCTGGATTCCCGAAAGGTCATTAGTTTTGTCAGTCGCAGACCGTTTTGTTGGAGATCACGGGAAACGATAACGTCTCCTGCGTTCTGTTAGTGGACCCAAACGCTTTCAGCCTAGAGGTAGTGTAGGACGAGAATATATGAGCACTACCTGATGAGGGTTGGCAGATAAGTTGTGTTTTATAGGAATCAGCCTCGGCTTCTATACTTCTCATCGTATACACAAGTGGCTTCACGGACAACCTGGATCTTCTGCGTGATATCTATGTAGACGATGTAAAACTGGACAGGAGTTTATCGAACTCGGACTTCCCCCAGGACATTGAAAATCTACCAATGGATACCAAGTTGGGACACACCGCTAGACGTCTAGCTCTCCCCAGTCAGTATGTGAGTGTCTGTTGGAGGCAGCCAAACTAACGACGTAAGAGAGAGCTGGATATTCGGTATCCAGGTAAATGGCAGGTTTGCGCAGCTCTTAAAAGTGCTGCGGCTGCACTGAAAGCACGGTGAACACTATGTGGACTAAACTTCGCGATCGTTAACCCATGTCCATCAAGGATCATTTCGTCATCCTCGGTCATTGTTGGTCTATGATCGGCAAATTTGTTTTCCTTTGAGCGACGGAGAATAAGAGGGGGGTAATAATGTGTATGGAATTACCCAACAGGTTGGCACCTGACTCTCGGCCTGTTTGTTCTTGATGAGACAGGACCGAGGTTTGGAGAATCAGACTCACACTCAGGAAGACATCCTAATTTGCTTACCAACCAGGTATTCATTCATGAGTGAATTACCTGCAGGGATTATGGAGGCCTTGAGGGTTGACGTACTCAAGCATCAACCCTCAGTGCCTTCTCAGCAGCTTCCCGGGTGGCAAACCTTCTCCGACCCCCAAGTGGTTGCCGATGTGTTAAGTGAGTACTGTCCAACAGTCTGCAATGTGGTTCTGCTGAAGTGACATTCAACTTTCCCTGAGAAAACTTTCAACACCTACGCCTGACAGCTGAATACCCTCTGCTCGACGTTAAGGATCTCTTGTTTAATATCAATATCTATGGTACCATTGGGCCAGACGCGATCCATCCTCGGGTTCTCGAGAATTTGGACTTCGGTTTGACAATGCTTCTCTATAATCTTTTTGAACAGACAATTTGAACCGGCACTCTTCTGGAAGCGTGGAGAGAGACCACTGTCACACCCATCTAAGGCAGGTGATCATCAATCTTCTGTTAGTTGTCGGCCAATCAGCCTTACCAGCGTCCTATGCAACATGAGGGAGCGTCTTCTACAAGGTGAAGTTATCAAACGTTTCTTCTCAACGACCGTTGATCTCCGACTCAGCACGGCTTTCCTCCCGATCGGTGGCGCATTTCAGTGGATAGCCTAACAAAGGCCAAAGACAATGGTAATATCTCAAATTTTATTTTCTCCGAATTTGCCAAGAAATCTGACCATGTCTCACACGGTCCTTTTGCATATAAAATAGCAGTTTATGTGATCCAAGGGAATTTTTTCACTTGAAAACTTCCTCTCTTAGTAACAGAGATTTCAATGTAAAGACCGGTTTAAGCCTTTCTTCTCCCCTCTGGTCTACACGTGGGTTATTTGTGGATCTGTACTTGGTCCACTTTGGTCTCTGATATATACGAATGACCTCCCCAGGCTTATTTTTACCAGTGCGCCGTCTTATATCAACGATTCAAAAACCCGGAATGTGTGTGAACCCAGTGCACTACAAAGTATTTTTTGACCGCACTAATTTCTGGTCAGATGGCTGCAGTCTCCCTTGGAACGACAGGAAGTGGACACATATATCGCCCGCAGGAGACTCCAGGAACTTGGCCGTAGTACACAGTGCAAAAATGTGATAGATGTCGCGAAAGCTGACATTAGAAAGGACCTGGGGGTTGGGCTGTTGCCTGGTTTGTCCCCCTCATCACACCACCAGATGGTCAACGAAAGGGGGTTCGTGAATTGGGACAGGCCTTTCAAACACAGCACATGAGACCACCGCTTGAGCCTGCTACTCAAGTCTCTTACACGTGTTCGAGAATGGACCCGCTAGCCACCAAACGTGTTCAGTGTTCAGCGACAAAATGGTCACTGGTTTACATCATTTCTTTTATGAGCCTCGCCCCGGAGTTTTTTCTATTAATCCACCTGAGTTTCGGGGATTGTTTGGCGGCTTGATTCCTACACACTCCTTCTTTGGCACGAGATCCGTACAACAATTCTTTACTCCAGTAAGTGACAATAGCCGAAATGGTCATTACAGGAAGTTCTGTGACTTTCGACCCCGGACCTTCCTTAGGCAACAGTTCTTCTCTTGTAGGGTAATCAGCTACTTAATCGACTGTTCGTTGTAGGCCGTTAGCTGCTCTCCCAGGTACCGTTTTCAGGTGTGGTTTGATTCTCACCCACTCAAGAAATCGTTGAATCAGTATTCTACTCTGTCCTTGGTACTCTGTGCAACCCAAAATAGCGATGTTACATTCTGTTTTCTGTTACTGTCTTTCAATTCAACAGATAATTGCCGGACATTAAAACGGACAAAATGATTGCATCCATGTACTCTGGGCCCCGAGGCTCGAACCCGTGCACAAATCGTTGAAAGCGATGCCAGTACGGTCTTCGTGATGGTTTATCCTGTCTGACCAACCTAGTGGTAGTGAGAGAGAACTGAGCTGGATCTAAGGCTTGCGGAACGCAAATAGACATCATTTTTGTGAACCTTAGAGAAGCTTTTGATAAAGTTCAGTAATGATGGCTCCTAAACTAGCTCAGAAAATTCGGTATCACCGACTGCGTCTAGAATAAATGGAGGACTTCCTGTGTAATTGAAGCTGTTTGGTCAGGTCGGATGGTACCTACTCTTCTTTGCATGGGGTGTCCAGCGGTATTTTTCGGTGTTTAGTCTCGGGCTCAGTGTCAGCTTTAGTTTCTGTCAGTTACCCTCTTACAATGATTGAAATCCGGCGTTCGGTACACGCTGGCTTGATGTGTCATAAAATCAACAGGAAATCGGGATGCCTTGCAGACCATTCTGGATCGCCAACTGGGATGGACTTCCAAATAAGCTGTGCCGGTGAACTCCCAAAAGCGTGCGTACGTGCACTTTGAGAATACGTGTGAAATGAGTGTCCACCACACGAGTGAGCGTTTGTTGAGACAAGCAGAAAATGAAAGCACCCTGAGTATTTTTGCATCAGGATACTAAAGACGTGAAACGACGCGAGAACCCACATATCAGCCCGTGGGGTACTAGCAGGCAGTCAAACGATCACTCAGTAGGCGCTTACCTAGGACTCTGATCACATCGTTTGCCGCTCACGCTAGACTAAACCTGGACTCCGGCAGTCTACCGCTACACAGAGAGGGAAGTGCGAAAGCTGGAGGGTATTCCGAGAACGGTTATGAGAATTGTGACTGGAATGAAGAAAGAGATGTGAGAAGAGGGTAGATCTCCTCGATATATTTCTCCTAAAGCCACAGATACGTGTGAAGAGGTTTGCTATTGTTATGCAAACCGCCGAGAAGCGCAGTGGATCAGGAGCTGCAGACAGAGCTTCCCTCACGAGTGACTACACGAGAGGTAGACTCCGCTTGACTTTGAGGAAGCAAACCACACGGAGGATGCCTGCAGCCCGCTGCCTCTTCCGTACAGTTGACAGCAGCTGAGACACCCTCTTGTGTTCTGCACTGGAAGACGAACAAGATGACAGGTTTAAAGGGAAACTGGGCGACGACTCAAAGAATGTACGGTAGCAAGGACGATCGTAACTTGATGCTCCCGTGGAGTATAGAAGTGACGGCGTCCATACGGGACTCAATGCCCGGTGTGGTCCAATCAGCTAAACAATGGAAACAAATAAAAATAATATAATGTTAAAGGAAAACTGTGACAGGACTAATGAAACGAAATAGTACGTACAAATAAGACGGAGGAAGTGTCAAAATAAACCAACGCAACTCAGTTGTTAGTCTAAGTACGTTGATTGAAAAAGGTGGCCACACCCGAACGAAGAGCAAAAGCGGATGACAGGTTCAGATTCTGCATGCAATCGGTAGACCGTAAATATGTCTGCAGTATCGGAGGCATAAAGAGTTCTTAAGTTTTTGAGGTTGTTATAATTTTGTGACGTGGTTCAGCCCGTGAAGTCGCTGAATCCTACTGTTAAAAGTATTTTTGTTCCAATCTTCTGATGGCGTAAAGAAAAAGTGTGCTTAGTTCAATGGCTTGGCGATCAATGGAAAAATACTGAAAAGTTGCACTGCACGCTATTTCGGAAAATTAATGGTGGAATATGATAAAAACCGATGCCGTCGATGTGGAAAGATATCCCCGCCTTGAGATTTGGGTCTAATTAATAAGAAAACGCGATTGTAAAATTAGCGGCTGATTCTTCGTTGGATCATGGAGATCAGACTCTTCATAGAGCTGCTAATGTAAGATACACCAGTGAACGTATTGTAACGTACAAATGGTCGCAAAAACTGGGTAAGTCTGCAGTACTCTTTTGGTTGTATTCGGCATGCCTAACCGTTGGCTGCTACCACAGTTGTACACTTTCCTGGAAACATGACGTCCGCTGAAATGCGGACAGGGGGTCATGGTCAATGAATGACATCGCGAAGCACTCCCCACTTGATAACTTTCAAAATTCCAGCTCACGAGTGAGGGCAAACAGTACCCAATGCGGAAACACCAACTGCTGCCACATCAATTCCTCCTAGCTTACAAGTGGAGGCAAACAGTACCCTGTGATGAAACACGCTTAAACACATCGGTCGACGAATGAAATCACTGAGAACGAACACGCAAATAAATCGACATGAATGATCTATTTGTCCGTGGGAAATAGTAAATACTACCAACAGTTTCCTTTGACACAGAACGTAGCCGTTGGTTTGCATGTGTTCTGGGCCTCCTGTCTGGTGTCTGAAGCCGTGTACGAAACAAAGTCCCCTCAGCCCGTTCGTCGAATCTGATATTTGCAAATATATACACACATGTGAAGGAACCCATGTTCTTCAGCTATATCAAGAAGATAATCGCTGCAAGTGATACTGATTAGCGCTTACTGTGGCTCTTGTGCAAGCGTTACATTGTTCGCGGACCGGTCTAATTTGGCATACATTGAGGGTGCTGTGCAGGACCTCTTTGTCATAATCACCTAAGGAGTGCAAACAGTGGTTGGAGTAGAAAGAACTAACGAATATGTGAACTTCGAATATGGACCCCCCAGGATAGTGAAGTTTGAGCTGCTTGCCACAAAATGGACACCCAATTATGTCCGCCACAGTAAAAACATCAGCTCGTTTGTATCACAGCGACAGCTGTCGACACACACCGGTTCACCGCAGTGTCCACATGGCAATCGTGCCTCAGGCTTTTTACCCATTTGGTTGCTTACAGTTTGTAGATGCGGCAGTGGAGAAATTGTACGAGGATAAATCAGTCTTAGCACGTTCTACTATTTTACTCGCCAAGGCAAGGATGCTGATAAAAAAGGCTGTTGCCGTGCGGCTGCTACAGTCACGTAAATTTGTAACTAAATTATGGATCGTTTTATAGTGACGGTTAAAGTTGGCTTCAGCAAGAGGTCGAAGCTGCGAGCCAGCCAACCGTCGAATCTAAAAGTTTTACTCCGTCAACCACCGCTCGGGGGTGAGGACGCGACCTTTGTGAAGGCAAACAAACATTATAGAAAGCCTCACTGTGGGGGTAAAAATGTTTCCGAAACACTTACAGAATATGTACGCATGGCAGCCACAGTGAACCTTGAAAATGACACTCACATATGTCGTGCATGTCCTCGACAACGAAGGCGTTGCCTTCATGTTGAACACGAAACAGCAATGTTCAAGGTGACCACTGTAGAACCACTTACCTTGCACTCATCTACTGCTTTGCATTGAAGTCATGGGGTCCGCCAGTTCAGATGTTTTTTGATAAAGTGGCTTGCAAATGTTGTCGTTCGGTAAAAAATATTCTTGAAGTACAAGTCAACATCGACGACTTCACGATGATCGCATCCGTAGGTAGTCTGCATTCCAAGCTCTCGCATCAGCCACTCTCTGCGAACATATTTTTCAAATAACAACGGCAAGGAAGCATCTGGAGTGCGTCCGCATTTTTAACCGTCCATCGGCATTCTCCAGCCTATTAGTTCTGTGATTGTTTAAGTAAACAACACTGCTTTGTAAATCAATGACATAATTGGACATGATGTTAAGCCAATGACACAAAGAATAATCTACAAAAATCATATCCTTTCGACGGATGACATTCAAGTAACGTTTGGACCTAATTCTCTACAGTATCCATTCGAATGAAAAAGTAACGACTGCGAAAAGAGGGTCTATTAAGGAAAGTGACAGACAAAGTGCATCCGAAAACATGAATTAGAACGGTGTCATGAAGATGCAAGTAACAAGAAATGATGTCAAAGTCAAAAACGTTACGTGAGCCATTTTATGCAACACAAAAATCTTCAGAGGAATTTGCTGTCCCATGATTTCTGAAAACATTTTGAATCGCTTACGCATAAATGTATAATTCTCACTAAGAAAAAGCACAAGAATATCACCGGTCCTATACCATCTGTTACTAGGAACTGATATAACTTCCTGCTTCGATAGCATGGGAAAATGTTTCATGATACACTTCTGCCCGCCTGTCTTGTGAGTAGCTTTTGCATTCTCAACATGTGTAGATCGTATGAATTGCTTTGTTTGCGTTCGCTGGACAATGTAGATAGACGCATATCTGTTGCCTTCACTCCGCATGATGCGCATCACAACTATTGCACTGATCGCCGACAGCACTCCCTCGAGGTCCTCTAGCGTTCGGCCACGGATCTTACACAACAAATCAACTTGGCATTGCATGCTTCAACTTGCGGTGCGTGTTCCCAACGTCAGCAATCGCGATGTACTTCTGCTTAATATCAGCATTCGAACGGGCATATGCCGTCGTTCACTTCATGCACCAGACGATTGAAAGGGTGGTTGTGCTTTTATTCAAGAGAGCTCGTAACCAGGCATATTTTTCCCGACCACTTGAAATCTTGATCTGCAACATGCGTTGCGGGAACCGGATCGTTAAAAATAACAACAGTTAACTCACCGGACAAGTACCAAACCCTGTATACGCCCCTACGCTTCTTATATCTCGTGCAACGATGATAAGTCTGTACGGTTTTCAGGGAACCATGCCAAATTACCTCATCGAACCTCAGAACCATTTGCGACCTACGGCTCCTCCCAGGAACGTAAATAACGCCAACATCCTACATATACCGCTGAAGGCACGCCTGGAACTGTGAGAAAGTGCGCTATTCACGATTTTCAAACATCGCCCTGAAAGCCGTAATATAATCCATTTCCTAAACACAAATATTCTCAGTTACTGAGAGGCTCAATAATATCCTCATCCTCGTATATATATACACTATTTCGGCAAACGTATTAATATTGCCGCATGCAGCCAGTTACAGCAGCTGGTATACTGTAACAGGCAAGCCGGACGTTTTGGCTTCGTGTACCGGTCACACTCATAAACCCACCTTGCTCAACGTAGAGGCACTGAGGAACAGCGTTCCTCAGAAGTAGGGGTTCCAACGACAGTCCTATAAAAGGAGATGACAGAAGAAAGCATTAGCCAGTGGCCCAGTAAGACATGTACACGGCCTACACAAACGAGAATCGAAATGGCGTCAACTGCACGCTGCGCCACAATAAAGATTTTCGAAAATAACATATCATAAGGTCGTTTTCAGTTATCGGCCGGTCAAAACAAACACATATGAGTCAGTGAAGCAGATTTCGAGATTTTAATTTCCGTATTACTTACCAAGCTGAGAAGGCGGAATATGCGGCCAAACCCACGATAAGTGAGGAGATCACGGTCTACGACTAACATTCAAGGTAATCCGATCTACAGTGCCGAACAAACTCACAAAACGCGCACTGTAATGGCCCCAGCGATTTCATCGATTTGTACACGATTCACAAGGTTGGCGACCCAAATCACTGTGTTGCATTCAGTTTATCCGTTTCGATACCCCGATGTTTTCTTTTGACATTAAAGGCAGTCATTAAAAACACGATGTAGCACCGTGTTTGGGTTTACAGACATTACCAAGGACAAGATAGAACACCAATGTAACATTTCCCCGAGTAATTGAGAAAATAATTACACTTTGAAACTGTCCCCAGAAAAAAAGCTAGTGGCCTGCGATGGAAGGCCGTTCTGGTGGTTGATAACCTTGCAAGAGAGATGCTGCTTGAGAAATTTCGTAGGTCGATGATTGCGGGACTAGATTTTGTGGCACGTCGCCTATTATCAGCTACCAGGGTGAAGAATTGTCGCACGAGTCTTGGACCGAAGAAAAAGCCTGCAGAGATTTAGTCGCCGCGTAGTATTTGAAACTCAAGTGGACAGAGATTAGGAATGTCAGGATGTGGATTTTATGTTAAATGCCGCGAGTCGGTGACCATTTCAATGACTACTCGCCAGACATGCTCACTAGCGAGTATACCCTCCTTCAATGCGGTGTTTACAACTTGATTAGCAGGCTCAAGCAGTTCTCTTACATAAACCTCGTGAAATGTTTGAAAGGCATGTCTGTTCACGCGAGGAAAGACTCTATGCTCCAAATATCTTTTGAGCGGCCATCTGGCGGCCGTATGATTACTCCAGTCCCAAATTCAGAAGCTGATGATAGCTCACGCCTAATGATATTCGGGTGTCTGACTGGTGTGAATTGAAGCCGGACCAGATTGCGTTTTCGTCTTTGCGGTGCGTTCAAACAGCATTTTGATGAGGGTATTTTCCAGTAATCAGTACTCTTCCGTTGGAGGAAGAGGGCTGTCCACATGTATTGAAGTTACATTTTATAATTCATTTTTGCGCGCTCTGTGTACGTTCTACACATGTTGAGAAC
Organism: Paragonimus westermani; assembly: GCA_008508345.1. Lineage (NCBI taxonomy): Eukaryota > Metazoa > Platyhelminthes > Trematoda > Plagiorchiida > Troglotrematidae > Paragonimus > Paragonimus westermani. The sequence continues at coordinate 132,768 of QNGE01000050.1, read as the reverse complement.
GTGGAAGCTACTCACCGGGCAAACGGACAGAAGTGTATCATGAAACATTTCCCCATGCTATCGAAGCGGGAAGTTATATCAGTTCCTAGTAACAGATGGTATGCAACACAGCCGACCGGTGATATATGGGTACGTTCGTAATGGGTACAGAATTTCCATGATGCTGCTGTGGCGAACCGCTGCAGATGGACAGTTCTCGATGTGATTCCATTCAGCTGATCGTCCACTCTTGTTGTATTCAAATGGAAACATGAATAATTGCTCACTCTACAGCGTGCGGTTTCCACCTCAGTCACCTGCTTGTGCCCGTTTTAGTTGTGAGTTTTGCATGCTGTCCTTACTTCAGCCATTATTTGCACTTATCCGGTGGTTTCAAGAACCAAATCCCAAACGTCATCCATATTAGATTTTGACATGGACCTGTCTGCGAACAACCTGCCGTTTGTATACGATAGCGCGACCCTATATTAGCTGGAGCGATTCTTTCCTTGATAATATTGAAAAACGTGTCCCTTCAAATGTATGTACACAGTTATCTTGCAGTTATGAGAACTGCTGAATGAGGTGGCGATGATGATTTTATCAGGTGAACGGCTTCCGTCACTCGGAACGACACAAAGAACGCACGTAAACCATAGTCTACAATTCGTGCTGAAGAAAACCAGAGGTGTTACCTATCTTCTTCCACAGACTCCAAATAGATAGCTGGTGTCAAATTTCCCCTATGTTGGTTCCCTAGTAGTGAGACCGTTCCCTGAGTGATCCCCGAGTGATCCAACTAAGCAGCTTTGGAGCACTCAGGGAACGGTGATAGAAAGGATGCGCGCAGCCCCATTAAGCAGTCTTACCATATGCCACACATTGTCTATCTTCCTACGAAGCACAATAACGACGACACAATGTTCCAGTTCACGAGAAACGATGTAAAAGGCACATAAATATTCATACGTTATATCAAGCTCAATATTTACTGTAATATTTATATCACTTTGACGGGTACATAATTGGAGTCACATTGCAAAGATGTCGGCAACGAGATCGTTGGCTTCTTTCGTTGCCGCAATCTCGCCTTCTGAATCCACCGTCGAATAGTTCCCTTGACGTCCGCGCGCGATACGCCAGGGTGAGCCTTCTTTATGATGGATTCTACAACTCAAAAGGGATGACCTTTGTGATCGAACATACCAAGGATGGCTGCGGCCAAGAGTGAGGAGTCAATGAAGACAAGGTTACGGTTTTCGCCAGTTCATCCGTCAGTAATGTTCTCATAGAGTTCCGAATGCACTCACCCATGGATGTACCTCCGCCACTGCTGAGAAAGGTCACCTGAGTACTGTGATTCGGAAAACTGAACACACCAGCTGGGTATATATTTCTGCTCCTTCCAGCTTCAAATTCAGCAGTTGCATGTCCCCTGTGGACTGCATCGAGACTCGCACAGGGAATTGTGCGGTGGCTGACGCACCTGAAGCTGCATGTTGGAATCGCAGTGCATTCACTTCCAGTCGTAGAGAGAGCAACCTCTCGCGGATTCTGATGTTCTGGAGAACTAAGTTCTCACTTACACCTGGCGAACACGTTTATAATTTGTATTTAACAAACTTGCTTTTCAACACTCTCACTTCTTTGGCAATGTCATTTTTGCACACTGCTTCACTGGGTACTGCTGGTGGACTGAGGACGGTGGACCTGAATACTTATCGAACGACATTTTATCATTCACACACCAGGAAGCAGCAGGGTTGGGGAAAGTGAGCGGATTCTCCGATGACCCCAATGTACATCGGGTTGGGGAGGGAGGTGCGTAGGACATTCTTCTATTGTGGTGGTGTTGAAAAATAGTCGATGTTGACGCCGTAAACTGGGGGCTTCCGTTTCTCTACCACTTTCCACGTGAAGTCGGAACGAAAGATAGCTTATCTGTGACTGTGACATAAGGCGATTTCACCGTACCTCTCACGTTTGCCACCGAGATACATTATGTCTGTGGCGTCAGACGATGGTATTTTTGATAACTATTCCTGGATTCGTTGGTGTCTGTAAGCTAATTGCAAGTCATCTAGCAAATGTTAGGAAAATCAAAAGTGCATACTTTTTGCGCGATGCATCTTGACTTTGTACAGTTTCGAACCGGTGGGTGCTGTCATTCCACCTAATAGCAACTTGTGATGCTTCGTAGATGTCATTCCCGGTCAGAGATCACACCCTGGCTGCGTAATCCACGACCTATGCATGCTTTCATCCTAGAACTTCACCACCACTTTTATATGAAAATGAAGGTGTTCATCAGCGGGAACATTGTGTTATTACTTAAGAAAACGGAATTAAATTTGATATAATTCATTTTACTGACAATTACCCCAGTGTGCAGTACTGGGTAAAATACAAAGCTGACCTTGAATGGTAGAAGCAGCGCTTTACAATTAACGCGTTAACACTCCACCCAGCAGGTGGAGGTGTATACATGGAAACAGGAAAGTTTACAGTCTGCTGGTAGGCAACATGTTGTCCAAAATATCGCCGTACGCGAATGCGTCTTCTAGCCAAGGCAGTGATTACCGCGGGTAATGCACCCACCAACGCCACGTTGTTGGGCTTGACGTGACAATACATCACGCCTACTTGAATGAGGCTAAACTGTTTGTTCGCTGCTATAGGAATGGATGTTATCCTTGCATTCCCCACGAATGTATTGTCATCCGGTATGTGTACGTGCATCTTTTCCGTCATGCGTCGGAAGATCTGCGAATTGGGCACATTTGAGAATCGTATGATCCCACATGAAGTTCGCATGTACGACTCAAAGGGAAACGCCGAGTAAGGGTATAACGGTCGGTGCAGTCTGACGTCCCGACACGGGTGGCTGACGCAGTGGAAGTTGAACATAAGCTCTGATTCGCCGTAGAGAGCAACGAACTGAACCAATGTTTTTCGCAACAAGGACTCCACGAAATCGACATAGTGAAGACACCACTTTGGGCAGTAAAGTGGGTATATGGAAACCGATAAGTTCAAGAAGATTTCGTAAATCTTGTCATCCAACACTCCTTTCAACGCCACTGAACCGGTGTATAACAGTAATTGCCGAAGTTCCGTGGCTTTTCAACGGTCGCAGTCTACCGTTGATCGACATTTTCTAGGAAACTCATAAATCAAGGCTGCTCTCAGTATCAATAACCTACTGTTCAACTGAGTCATCTGCGGTGATCCCTAACAGATTTTCCTTTCCGATGGGCCTGCCCTCCATAGGTTCACCAAGCGTTTCATCATTCCCAGGCATACCACGTACATGTAATCTAGTGGGAAACAGGTTATTATATCCACATGTAACTTTTCTGAAGGGGGCAGACCAACGTGGTGTTCTTCTTGGCGTCGGGTAATAAAGTCGTTGTCTGTTCGTGGGCGGCAACTGCTAGATGGGAAAGCCATCTTCTGGCTAACGCACACTCCCGGTGCTGTACACTTTTCGCAACAGTGGTAACCAGTATGCTCTTTCACCTGACGAAAAAATCTCTGGCGAGTGCATCACCAATCACGAAATCCAAAAAAGGCATGCACATAACGGTTATATGATGACAGCACCAAACCGTCCCTCAATACAGTCGACAAGTCTTCTATCACGCTATCCAAATATTCTGCGACATACACAGATTTAGAAAGACTGCCGAATAATCCCACGACGAACACTGATGTTGAAGGGGATGTCAACCTTCCAAAAATGGGCCACAGTTGTAAACGTGAACTGTTGGAAAGGGCTACATAGTCAGTATGCAGCTGAAGTCAGAGAACATCCACGTTCTTTGTCCACCACTCACGTACAAATCAAAGTGGACGTATTCTTCACCCTCGATGAATGTAATTGCACACTACCGTGATGTTCCTAACAGAGTACGTGCAAACAACGGCCACTAAGGCAACACTTTCCTCAGGGGACTGAGCAAAATGTCGACTAGTTTAAAAGACAGGCGGGCCTCCACAACAATCGCGCGGACAACTGCTGTGGCTGCCTTCTTCCTCTCGTTCGTACCGATGACGTCGTCTAGAATGCTGGTGGCATAGGTGTTGAATGACATTGTAACATACCTGTATCCCGCGCTAAAGAGATCTTACCACCACTGCTTGAGTGATCGCCGAAATGGAAGGCTGAAGAACGTAATCAGTGGACCTCGCTTCCGTTAAGGAAACTCCCTTGACATTTTCCACAACCAAAAAAGTGTTTGTAAGTGGACGTTCGTCTAGATTTTCAAGTTCATATTTCAATCATCGTTTATCCTGACAGTGTTGCCGAACTGAGGGAATCAGTTGACCCCTCTGTAACAATAGCCGTGAGTGTCGTACAGATGCTCCCAGAACGCTCTTGACATGATAGGCTGGTCAAACGGTGAAGGTAAGCACGCGAACAACTCCTCGGCATGTAGACTTCTTACTGCTCATTTTCCAAGTGACGAGGTAAGCAAGATAGCCGAAATTAGCCCGTTGGCGTCGTCACCAATAATGCAAAGTGGTTCGATAAAACAAAATTCACATGAGTGGGTTAGGTCCACCGACAAGTTTTTGAGTAGCAAAGACGGTGTGTATAATTTTTATTAGCTTTTATGCCTGCGAACTGATACACAGAAATTATAACCAACGAAGTCTGGTGAGTGTTCCAAGAGGAACACTCAACGATCACTCAGGGAACGACTGAGTGTTCCAATGTGTTAATAGGGTTCTCAGTCACTCCACCTATCCATCTGTTTGTTCAAGCATGGATCACTGTTTGTCTTCACTCTTGTGGTAAGACGAGAGAACGGGGCCATCATATGCACCTCAGTATAGGATACTGTTTGTTTTCAACTGCATGAAACTGTTGCAATCTTTCGGGCAAAAGTCCTCCCTGGCCACGTTCTTTTAGCAGATAACTTCATCAGCATTCCATGGTACGTCATTTTCAAGTGGAAAACTTTAAAATCGCGGTAACAACAGATGGCCATATATGCCAAAAATAACTAAGTATTGCTGATTTGCCTTGTTTTTGCTCTGAACCAAAACCTCAGAGAATGCCTGCTGCCGTATCTTAGTCCTCATGATCCGACAACGGTTCTATCATGGGATGGATAATCACGTTTTATTACTTAGTTCCACTTAAATTTCAACAGAAGCATGAAGTTCCATGTTTATAACACCGAATTCCACTATATTCTGCTACAAATCCCTCAACTGAACGCGAGATGCAACTTTTTTCTCAATTTTCCGATAATCGCTATGTGATTGAACCAAAGAACAGTTCCTGCCTTCATTTTTGAAAAATTAAAACAAAAGCACTTCTAACAACTGAATTCAACGATTTTGAAAGGTGGAACACGCCACAGGTCCATAGTAAATATTCTTGCTTAAAAACTGTTTTCACCTCGCAGGTTACAGAAATACCTTTGGTCTACTAACAGGTTTGGGCTCCGCTGTCCTTGTGGTGGGGCCGTACAGGTTTGTCGCCGAATAAATGTGGATGTGTTCTACCGTAGTTCGATTGCTGCCACTGTTATGAGCTCGGACAACGTGGGCTTAGGTAGCAAGCTAAATATTGAATCTCCGCTGACAGTCGTTCACAGGGGACGCATAAGCAGTTCCGATGTTCCTGTCTATAAAACAAGTAGTAAGTCTGTTGTTTATTTTTGAACCTGCCTACATTTGCACCTTATATTCATTGTGGCAAACAGAGTAACTCATTCTAGTGTGCGGTGACGTCATTTTTCACAAATACGAAAAGAACGTGATATATATATATATATATATNATATATATATATATATATAGTATAACGTTTGTGAACGTGAAAAAGCAGGTGTTTTCATTCTTTTGGCTATGCTTTTATGAGTATGCTTTACGCAACACGACCGAGCGGTAGGTTTGCTTGGAGCTGTTACATTTTGCTAGGTTTCACAGCCAGCACTTCTTCAACTAGTGGTAGACTGGGGCCGTGATGCTGAACCGTTCTGGTTTTCAGTAACTTCGATGGCGAAATGTTAAGCAAGCCGAGACAACCGGTTAGGAATTACCCAATGAATATACTAACTTATTCCTTATTCATAAGTAAGGTGTGTGTTGTCGATACGCGAGGTCGAAGTTTGGTCAACGAGATGAAGCAGTAATAGAACGAGACGAAATGGAGGTGCTCCATGTGAGTTGTGAGTTCGAGTACACGGGGTACCCGTTGGTTTCCTTACCCGTTCCTTATCCGTTCCCTGCTTGTGACCTACTCTTTTCAGCGTATACGAATGCTTGCAGCAGAAAAAGTACTGGTGGCGGTCAAAACTCATGCGGTACGTGAAAAATAAGTAGGGTCGCTGTCGTGCTTCCGAATTTTTGAAGGCAAGTAGACTTGCTTTTGGTAATGTAACAGTGTCTCAGTTGACGGACATAGTTGACACCAGTATCAATGGTTAGTGTTACTCCTACCACGCATCTCAGGTTGACGGCCAGTTGGAGGTAAAAGAAAGCGATTGGAGGTATTTGGAAGTCGGTAGTGTCAAAGGTTAATAATTGTAGACAGTGTCGAACACCGGAACCATCAATTGGCAACCACCCCTGAAACGCGGATAACTTTGCTAGTGTAATCGCAATTCACTATAGGATCGTTGTCTTGCTCATTTCTGTCGTGGACGGTACTCCGTCAGCTCCCTTGTAGAGTTCTATATTTCCACGAATCCGCAGAGTACAGTCTCGTCTACATCCTTTTTGGATAACTGATCTACACTATCAAAAACGTGCTATGCTCTCTAAAAGTACACTATAAATCCGCCGGGTGTGCGCTTCGACCGCGGTTTATAAAGTAATGTTTCGGGGTTTCGACAAACAGTTTCTTGACAAGATCCAAGGCAGCAGCACCTGTAGTATACACTGCGAGTGTACGAAATGGACTGTGTATGGTGGCTACCAGAGCCATCGAAGAGCAACTGCACAGATCAAAACGTTGGGGCAAGTTTACTTACGATTGTTGCTGTAGGTCAGCTTCATCTGTTCTCTGAGTGGGGTAGGTTGAAGTCATCGTATGTGCTGGACGAGACACTCGTTGAAGTTGCTGTGTTTGGTTGTGCGTGAAACCAATGACCCTCAGCGCATACCTAACGAGCATCCATAGGCAAACGGGACGGGGTGGTTTGTAGATCGGCTTTCAGTGTTTCTGCTTCACAGTAGAGCTTCCTGCTATGAAGGGTGGTTGCTGGTGGATGGAGAACTTCGTATCCACCGATGACATCCAGCTAATCCATTAGCTTCCGGGTGGTAAACTGGTGCGAATCCGACTACATTCTGTTGCACCGGGAAGTGAATATGAAGACTAGTTCGAAGCGTGACTCGTGGTCAGTAGTCACTGTAGCGGGACAGTCATACTGAGGAACCCAATTTTCCAAACATTTTCGTGCTACGGTTTCTGACGACCACCTTTGAATCGGTCTACGTAAGTTAAAGGACAAGTGCAACATTTCGAGGGTGGTAACTGTCCGACTAGATCGATATGCACATGATCGAAACGTTCGTGAGGAGCAGGAAAACTGTTCGGCGATGAACTCGTGTGGCGCTAAATTTTTGGTCGATGGCAGTGAGTGCACACTTCGGACCGGATGCAGATTTCTGGATTGACTTTAAACCAGACAAAGCGTTTGGTGGCCATCCTGACTGTCGGTGTATTCTTGGATGAGACTTGTACAACGTTTCGAAAACTGGTTGGCGGAAAGCTAACGGACTAACTGGGTGAGGGATCTCGTGTGAAATGTCACAAGTAATCATCACTTTGGACGAATAAGTGGGAACAAGTTCTAGTTTAAAGGAATTTAGCCGACAGAGTCGTTCTGTCTCTCGATCGTTGATTTGCGCAGTTTCGGTCGATGCGAAATCATCTGAGATGTGTCGTGCTCGTTGTAGTAATAATGGGCGGGAGAGCATCGATGACTTAGTTCGAGCTGGCTGAACTGTGACAGATGTCAATAGTGAACTGTGTGTTGTAATCCTGGTATCGGATCTCCGTGGGGCAGTGGCTACCGGAAGTCGAACCTACGGCGTACCCTATCGGCTTATGAACTGTGAGACCGGTGAAACTCCCATATTCGACAACGTGCCGGAATTGACAAATAACGAGACATCGGTGACAGTTCCATTCCGAAAGTGCTATGCCGCGGCTCGGTTGGTTGTAAACGCTTGGGAGAGAAGGCTTGGGTGCACCGTTCGTCACTGAGTTTTTGCAAAGCTGCTCCCACAGTCAAAGGGGCGGACGGATGATAATGTGAAAGCGATGCTTTCTTTACTATAGCTGTTTTTGGCTCAATAGTGGCGTTTTGTGCGCCAGCTGTAAGTGATTTTGGGTGTATCTTACCTCAGGGTAGCTATGAGCGGGCACATTAAATGGACAAAATTAAGAGGAAGACGGCGATGTCAAATTGACCAAACCTTCAAGTTGGCAAGGTTGTTGAAACGGTATGAGCTCTTGTTAGTCCACTTGCGCTGACACTTTACAAGGAATAGGTTTGATTCCACCCGTAGATATGTTGTCTCAAGAACGTTATGCGGGCGTTCCAAACGAGCACTTAGCTAAGTGGAATGTGGCCCAGTGACACGACAAACGGGCGAGCGATGATGATAACTGCGTACAAGGTTCTTTCTTCGTCGGGTTCGCAACCAATATGACGTACGAGTATGGATAAACACCGTATAGTCCACGATAGACGTCGTGCATGAAATGTTTCAGTTTGAGTACGGTTACTAAGACCAGATGGCGTACGCCAAAATTCGAAAAGGATGTATGATATTTTGAATGCTATCCTCCGGATTTCGAAGGTTACTAGAGTCTTCGATATTGTTTTTGGCGAATATCTGCCTAAGGGATAGGCTTGCCATCAGATTCTCAAGGTAAGGAAGAGGATACTTGTCGGGAGTAGTCGCGTCACTCAGACGCCAGTTCTTATCGGTCATTTTGAGTACTATATGCAATGAGAACACTCATGAACGGGCGGAAGCCACTGAGCTGAAGCATGTACTCAAACTCGGTTTGGAATCCTTTTGGCATATCGGGCGCTGGAGGACGTGGATGACTGCGCATCGGCTGTCCTTGTGTGACCCTGTAATGTGTGATATCGGTTGTCACGACCGATAGTTCGCTAACAGGTCGATTCGGCAGTAGGAATTCACCTAGAGGCTTCTCATAAGACTCCTCAACATGGGATTCGATAGCATTGGACGGGTCACAACCGTATTCGACGGCTTACCCGGCAAGTCGAATTTCGTCATAGTAGCTAAACTCGACGCGATTGACGAGGGATGAAATATCAGCTACGAGGAGGACCCAGCAGAACTTGTGACGAAGACCAAAATTTGGGCCCAACAGTCGGCGGCCGAAATTTTCATGGGTGGGCCGTTTGTAGCTCATAGTTTGCCCGACTCAATTCGCGTTCCTGTTGCCGACTGTGGGTTGTCATCAACTTCTGCTTCTATACCGACTAGAGAGTTAACTCCAATGATCGATACCTTCAGTAAAAAATTCGACTTATTGTCTGATCTGTTGTTGTCGCCGCTGAAACGTGCTGGCTTGCTAGTTTGTACGTTTGTTACCCCGACGACAATGTCGACCGGCGTCGTCTAGCGTGGTCCAAACAAGGCTGTTAGCCTACTGTTTGGAGACCAATCGGACACACGTCGAAGATTTTTGGGTCACTAAATGCCGACACGAATGTCCGTTGGTACACACCGCAAATGAGTTACTCCGATGTTTGATCCGGGTAGGTTGTATTAACAGCGTTCACGAAATATCTGGTCAATGACTGTTACCTTGACCTTTTTTGTGGTTCGTAAGCTATCCGCAGGACTATCTTGCAACGACTTGCCCAACTAATGGTGGATATAATGTACCGGCCATAGCTGATAACTTACCTAACCTTACTAAGGGTACCATGCATGACGGTCCCTGTATATACTAGTGAAGGCGTTCCATCCACGTTCCTGCAAGGGAGATTCGGGTAACTGGGATTTGCCTACTGCCCGCTGCACATCTCGAAGAAGGACTGATGATATCTTGTCGCCCTTCCGCAACCCGTGAAACAGTTCGAGACGTGTTTTCTTAGGTGGTTGTGATTCTCTAAGGATCGTTTGCTTAACAGCCTGATAACGGTCGGTTGGCAGGCCCAGTAATGTACTTCTAACCAGGTTAAAAACATCACGGGAAGGCGTGGTATAAGGTGAGAAACCTCTACTCTTCTAATACAGCGAATCACACTTTTGAATCAATATCTTTGAGACCAGACACTGTTAACGTGTCGGGGATACGGACGGTGGATAGTCCTATTAAACTTTTTAAATATCCATGACGTTTAAACGAAATTAAACGAGTATGCTTTACTTGCACTTGACACGTATCATATGAAGAAAAAAGGTTCACTAGACACGAATAATATGCGGATTAAACTAGCTCACAAATGTGCACCGGCGAACAAGTCGGGATGAATAGTTGAAAATAACCCAGTGACTAAGCAAAATATATATTGTCGGCACACGAAGTCGGCGTTTGAGTTATAACGAGACCGTAGTATAGAAGGACAAAGTGCAAGCTCGCGACGCGACTTGCAGCAGAAGGGCTACAGATAACAACTGACGTTCAAATGTAGTCATTGACAAATAGACCGGTCTTTTTGGACCTGAGGGCTGCATTCGATTCAGTTGCTCGTAACGTTCTCTGGAGCTGTCTCCTTCGCAAGGGAGTACCAGAGAAATACGTGAATCTATTGAGATCGCTGTACGCTCACTCT
>QNGE01000050.1:107876-121930 GCA_008508345.1 Paragonimus westermani | reverse complement strand
GATATTCCACGTCACTGTTGAGGTGAGCGGCGGCCCGAGCCACAGTACTTTTGGTCAGGCTCATGGCTGTTTTTGATGATGATGATGATGAGACCGGATCACTGCACTGGACAGTTCTTACTCTACCTAATCATTATGCGGGCTGAAACATCGCTCACATAATCAGTGTACATTGGATAGGGCACAATATTAAACTAAAGTTGGGTGGTCAACTTAGAGAGTAAAAGACCACTAGCCTTTTTACGTTCTTTGTCCATTCGTTACGATTGAGCATGACCAGAAGGTGCTGTGGCTGAAGCCGCTACTCACTGTCGGGGCTCTGATGTCCCCTTGTGGTTGTGTGATAGTTAATTCGTTGGCCAAACGTACACAATACTCAACTTTCTAACGACTGTTCTTCGGTTGGGTTAAAATTGCATAGTTTATAACAGAAAACTAAGCCACTTGTCTCTTGTAGGAGTTAGAAGTAAGCCGCTGCTCGCAATGTTGCACATACTTGACAACAAATCCTGAGTGTGAGTTATAAGTTAAAAATGATTTGCTGTTTGAAAACAAATATTACAATGGTAGAATTGCTTTTGACAATTTAGTACCCAGTACAATTTCAAGCTGGCCATTATCAGCGATTCGTCTGTGGTGGTCACTACTGCTTAGCTGCCGTGTAACTACGCGCAAGCAACCAGAAGTAAGATTTAAAATGAAAATAAAGGAAGAGGAAGGAATGGAACTTGCTACACAGGAATTCTGTCTAACATCAGGCGTGTAACACTGGTGGACCCACACTGCATACAAACAAGTGAGCGGGATATGAGAGTAAAGCAACGTACTGGCAGTTTTGAATCTCTTCACTAACCGCATTTACGTTACAGACAACACATCATCCTCATCGTAAACAGCAATACATTCATGGTTCTCACTGATGCATGGCTGTCACACAACCGCGAATAAGCTACCAATCTCTGGCCAGGAGGAAAAAGCAATAGAACAGGAGAAGAATAAACCTACCAACCAAAACAGTCGCATCTATATTCAGATTCTCACTATCACGATTCCTACAACTGACAAACAAACAACCGGGCTATAAGTGGAACTAAGGCGTTATCAGCAAAACAGCTGCCTTACGGATTCTACCGCCCTGCTTCATTAAGTGCACTTACGTCACAGACAACTGGACCAGTAGGCAACACAGCTTAAATACGATAAAATCCTCTCCACTGAAGTGGATTATTCTTCACTTCCAACGTCTCTGGCCATCAGTCGTGAGCCACAGGAGCCCCAGCACAGAAAATGAACGTAATCGTCACCGGCCAACCTAGAACAGTGGTAACGAAGTTGAACTACTGAGAACACGGTGGCGAGTTTCAGGTCGGTCGCTGCGACCACTCCTGTCTGGGCTCGGGCATCTAGACAGTCTTTAACTCACCTTGTTGCGGGGACAAAGAGAGATCGGCATGTGTTACGATCGTTTGGCATCCTTAATGTATATTCCAATTACCTCAACCTTTATTCTTATGGGTTGGATGAACGAGTTTGGCTCTAGTCGGTGGTCGCATTTCAGAGAAGGAATTGCATCTTCTATTCAAAATGATTACATTTGAGAGCCATGGAGTAACACCATTGTCACAGTTGCCTTTCGCATAGTCTTTGGGCTTCTGAGATAGCTCACTGGGCAAAGATGACTGGCTGTGGCAAGGATATGCACTACTGAGGACCTCCAACAAAAGCGAAACTGGAATCGAGTGCTTCTTTTTGAAAGGGGCCGATGGGGTTGTCTGTGGGAACGCGACAGCTGCGATCTGTTGTGGGTGATGTTTAATTTACATGAAAAATGGCCAGTTGACAGAAATCCTAACACTGGAGGTAAAAGTCCGTATTTCATTTTTGGCTCCCGACGCAGCTGTCTAAGAATGAAAGTGGCCAACAGTCTTCATACATTTGTTCTCTAGCGTGTCTTGCGTAACCACTGCATTTTCATTTTGAAGCTGGAGAGTGTATCTCGAACTGTTTGGTAGAACGCGAGGTATTGTGTAAGGTCACTCGTGCTGCCTGAAAATTGTCAAACGGTAATATCTTACCGTCAGTGTCGTTATGATCAGCTAATTCTCTCTCAGATGAGAGGTTTATGCTGGCCTTGTCTGTGTACCGTCATCACCCTCGTTTTTAACTTTGGGCTGCGGCCTTCAGCACAGTAGCTCGAACTTTCCTTGATGCTGACCGTCTTCCGTGAAATGGTAGAGCAATAGCCAAGTACGGACGCATAGAGACTAAGAACTGATCGGATCAATAGATCATGACAGAGACGAATTAGAAATCCTACTGATATAGTCTGGTCATTCACTGTAACGCAGCTATGTCAAGAGGCACTTTCAACCGGCGTTGTGCTGGCAGGTGGTACCTAGCAATCTTGTTCAGCTGGACGGTGAAGACTTTCATAGCCGGTGACCACCAGGAAGGCGCAGATCTGGGAGAGATAAGACAACAGAAAAGGCAAGGACAGCAGTCTATTAATAACGCTTGTCTTCACGTGAATCTCCGACTTGACTAGAACAGTGAAATTGCCGCTCTGCTGGTGTGAAACTGTGACTGCGTACCGTTTGAAGACAGGGACAATTATCAAAATGAAAGTGAAGTCTGTATCTCATGCATTGCATCGGTTACGCTGAATTTGGCCTCACTTTCGCTTTCATTAAGTTAAGCTTACCCTGTCCCTATCAAAACTCAGCATGGATGGATTCTTCACGCTTTTAGTTTGGTCCGCGAAGGACAATACAAGCATCTTTGGTTCATTAAGAATCAGGCTAGTCTTTCAGTGATTTGTACACGACATGCCGCAGCGCTTTTTGGAAATCTGGACGGTATTATCCAAACTCCAGCCACATGGAATCCTTCTACTGATTTCGTGTTTCCGGAGCAGAGCTGTCACCCCTTTTGACTAGGGCTCGATCCTTACCTTTAAAACAGTCAGAAGGGGGTTAGTCTAAAACGGGTGCCTTGCGACCTCTTAGTTGGTTGTTCTCAAGTGAGACCTCTGCGTCTAATGGCAGATAAACGTCAAATAACCAATGAACACACGAGGTACTCGAATACCTAGTCAACGGAGCGGGTGGTTAGTTGAACTGCTGTTGAAGTTGCTCAGCTGGGCGAGCTAAGCTTTGCTGAAGATAATGAGTTGATTCACCATTAGCTTGGTAGATTGGTTTATCCGCACCTGGTTTTCTGTTACCTGCTGTTCGAATGAAAAGCAAAAGCTCTCGGGAGACCTCGGTAACGACGGTTGTTCCCAGCTAAGTAGCTGTTAGTTTTCAACAAACCTCGCAATCCCCTCTCGGTTGCTTTCGTGGTTTCATGCACGTCTTGCAAACTGAATTATCCTTGCTGCATGATGGAATATTCAGGAAAACGTCGAGACGTTCTGGTGACCTCTACTGCTACCTTAGCATGGTGGTCATGCTTGTGTACTTTTTTGATCCGGCGGGCTATGCTGACTAGGATTCCTGTCGTTCCAGGTGCAATCGTATCTGACAGGTCAAAGGTAGGCTGTCAGGCGAAAACCAGTTACACTGGTAGGGTTGTATGTCGCAATACTGACCGTGTATGAGTGCTTAGATAGGGAGACACGACCCTATGAGGACACAGCAGAATTGTTTTATAGTTGTGGCACTGCTGTCTTCTTAATCAGTGAGAAAAGCAGGTTAGAACAGCTTCCCTCAAACAAGGAGCACTCCTATCGCCCAACGGTTGACCGTGACCGCCGACTTATTATCCAATACGGTCGAAAATCATCCACTATCACCCAGAAGCCTGATGTGGTCTCGAACACACCCACTGCGCGCAGAATCAGACATTGATGTCTTGTTCACTGCCTCCTTGGACTAGGCAAGCTCCTCACTGCCAAGTGAGTTAGGATATTGTGTCATTGGCTCCGGTTAGGGCCCCCCAAGAAAATCCTGTATCCTGTTGTCTCGCAGGTCAGGCTTTCGTGTCAGAGATGGAGGATGGGGTTTCGCAAGTTGACCTTTCTGCAGCACAAACGACCGGAAAGTATCCGATGTTATCGTTCTCCTGACATTGACGCTATTCACCCATCACGACTTTCTCCTCCAAGTCTTCTGCCACCCATGTGCCTCCAGACGTTGTTTTCTGAGGCCAAGACAACTGGTGAAGATTTTCGACTTCATTGCCTGCATTCTCCGGTAAGTCAGTCAGCAAGCCGCTTTTCAAGCACTCTCAAGTCCGGATCTTGATGTGTGCGGCATGTCGGGGATATGAGTCACTGTTATCCACTTGGGCTCACCTCTAGGTAACTGTCGATCCAAGCGCTTCTCTCCCTTGGTTTCTGGTAACACCGAAGCCGAACCTCGTGGTCAAGCTGGATTGGGAATCGTACTGAGTTACAGAGCAGAGTAATGTTTGATCGCTTGGATCCCGGTTGCTTATACGTTCTCAGACTCAGTACATCAGTTAAATATGTCGACGCAAATCAGAAAGGCGTTTTGCATTCATCACGTCGACGTATGCTTCACTGGACAGTTGTTCGGATGCTGCCGAAAGTGGGTTCTGCGACACCCTCGTTGATCTTCGGAGGCAGACTAAACACTCAGGCATCATCATACTAACTGGCAGTTTGAATGCTCAGCTTGGTCGTCTTTCTCCGTAGGAGAAGCAGCTGGATGGTGGTAGATTTGGTGTCCGGGCACAACGCACTGACAGTGGTGAGTTACTGCTGCAACTGGGAGCACTCCACGGTCTCTATATTTCGGGCACCACATTCCAACACAGGAGGAGGCACTGTTACCCAGAGACTTCCGTGTACTTCTCACTCGTGAACACAGGACGATCACATAGCAGTCAGTTACAGGTGGCACCATTCTGTTAAAGGTTGTCGGGTATTTTTGAGCGGCCACCTAGACTCGGACCATGCTGTTATGTGTGCCCGTTTTGTTTTTTCATCTTCCCGGACGACGTATGCTCTAAAGTGCAAAATACTCAACTAGCATTCGAGCGAGGAGGGTGTAAAGAACGCTTATCAGGCAGCTTTGGTGAACAAGTTGCTCAGTTCGAATCAGGTGAGAGGTCCTGGCGAACACTGGGAACAAATCGCCGCAGCTGTAAAAAAAAATGCTGTGAAGAGGTATGTTCCGAAGGAGCTGACCTGGGATTTCGTCACATCGATAAACCTCATGTACAAGCGTCGCTCGATTCTATTGGATTCTGAGTATGATGACGACCGTCGAAACTCAGAGGCTAGCAGACCAAAAGCTTGTGCAAAGACCCTGAGTACTACTTGATCGAACAGTCGGAAGAGATGGAAATTACCTTTTTGTCTGGGAATAGCAGAAGGCTTTTTCCCCTGGTCCCTTTGTTAAGCTTCACTCTATGCGGTTTATCGGTCTTTGTGGGGAATAAACTGTGTAACTCGTTTTCAGGAAGCTTGCAGCCATCGTTAATTCATGCTAGAATACATACATTTTACTTTCTCATCTGGACAGTTCACGATTGAGTACACGGCTCCAGTGACATTAACCTCAAATAGTCGCGTTTGTTTGTGTTTTAGCCGCCTGCCTATAGAGGACACCATCACTGATAGTTTTAAAAGTGACCTGCTAATCATTGACGTATCTCATCACGTGTGCGCAGTTGGATTTGCATCAAAGTGGATATGCGACGCACTTTGAGCTTTGGGTTTTACAACACTTCTACTCTTTCGGACTTCGGCCGTGTCCAGCAAGCAACCTTGTCATAAGGTGAGAAAGCGTGCTGACATTGTGTGTTTCTTGGTCGCCATTTCATTCACTCCTATAGTCTTCCGATTGCTTTCTGGCTGGTGATTCTTTCTTGAATTCACCACGATTCCTCTTGAAGTTGCATACTTTCGTTGTAGTTGAGGGGATTTAGTCCAGTGGGTCGTTGGGATGTCAAGCTGTCACACTGCGCCAATGAATAAGGATAGTTAATGGGGTGGACCAAAGAAAGGTGTAGGAAAACGTTCTTATAAACATTTCTCCCTCCACAGCTGCTTTTTAAGGGATGGCACTTCGGTAAATGTTTGAGCTTCAATATGGTTTTACCTATCATGTCCTTTCTTCCTCTCGTTTTCATACTATGGTTGATTCTCGTAGTTGTGGCTGTTACACCTCACTGTCAATCACTTTTCGCAGTAAATGATTACGACGACATAAGTGGCTCATGTTATAAGCAGCTACAGGTGCCTTCGTTGTTGAGAGTTGCTGTGCATTTTGCAGTAACTTGGGTTTCTGACAACGCTGGTGTTCGTTTTCGTCTCACTGTCGTCATTTTCTTAGAAGTCGCGTTTGCAAATCGAACCAGGTTATCTGACACACTAAGGAAGAAGCTCTGACCGTGGAGCTGACGAACCATTCGTTCAGATGTAATTAATCGGAGAGACTTAACAAGCTGGTATGACACCGCGGTGACTGTGGAACTTCACCGCCAAAGTGTTTGTTCGTCAAGAGTTGTGTGGTTGCTGTAGTGACGCATTCTGTTCATATCGACGAACAGTTTAGATGAACGTAAGTTACCCAAGGCTTGTAAAAAGAACATCCAGACTGCCTGGAATGATTGAATTAACTAACCCCATGATTCTGCATGAGTAGTAGGAAGTCTTTTTCCTTTAGCAGTGGTGGTTTTTGTCACTGAGCTGGTGTTAATGCCACCATGTGTGAATGTTCGCCTGCTGTTTGCCATTTGCACTGATCTGATGGATGAGCTGACTACCCTGAGGAACAGTTTAACCAGTCTGTAAATTAGCTGGCGTGACAGATCATTTAGTACGTTCTAGATAGTCCCTTATCAGGGATTGAATTACTTCCGTATCCCAAGTTGTAACAATGCCCCGGTTCAGAAGTCACGTTGTATTCTTCCTCCAGAGTATCTTCTGATTGAAGGACACTAACAGTTTGCATAATTGAGATACGACCTCTACGTGGAGGCTGCATTTCTTTTTCTATCCCTCACAGTTTGACTGTTTATCACATTTCAAGTCGGTTCGTTAACTTCGAGGTGAGGCAGGTTTGTGAGAATGAGGCATGATTTCGATCTTTTTGTGTTCACGGCGTTCTTAGACTGTAATAGGCCTTAAACCAGCGACCATTGGCTACCTAGCCTGTCTTCGATTCATTTGCTCGTGACGTTTTTTACCCCCTGTTTATCAAGCAATAGAGTCTGACCCTAGTTTTTTTCCGCAGCCAGAATGAGAATTTAATTTCAACACTGAGATTCACTACATCGTACGGTATTCATCAGAAGCGCTTGAACTCTGTTCTGTTCAGCCTTGTTTCTTTGAATTCTAACGACCGTTTTGCACAGTTTCACTCTGGTTTTTAGTGACTGATGTGGTTTTGCTTGTTTTTCTATTCTGAAGACATCCATACCTTGCCAAACAAGTTGACCTAACTGGCCTATCCGTATTGATTGCTGTGTCTTCACATGAGACATTTCGCTCGAGACTCAGTTTCAGTTGCCTGTCATCACTGTCTCCAGTTTTTGATATTATTGAGTTGGTAACTGAGATGTCGGCGAAGACATGAGCTACTTTTTTTTATATGACTCCATACCGACCCTCGTTTTACGTTGAAAAGGTTGATGCGTTCCTTCCAGCCCTCTCTTTCGGAGACCACACTGATTCGACATTAGGATACAAACCGATTTGATGCACTCGGTTATCGTAGCGTCTGAATTATGTGGGATGGTCATCTGAATAACTTTGCTGTTTGACTGCATGTATTTTAAGGGTCCCCAGCCAGATACGGGTCGCTTGACGGGGCTACGTATTCCCCGTCTCAACGGAACATTTTTCACACGAAACTTTGTCGGCCCCACTAACGATTGAATAATGTCACGTGGTGACCTGGCTGCGAATTATGTTTGGTGTCCATTGGCATACTTGCTTGAGACTGGACTATTTTGCATGTCTGGGCAACATCACTTCGACTCGGCATTGCTGAGGGGACGTTAGCGAGAATAGCAGTCGCCAACTTTCGTCGTTTGTGGTCCACGAAACTCACGCGATTGTCACGGAAATAACTCTCCCGTGCCTGGTCTTGGCCCATTTTGGTGTACGGTTGTGAAGTTTGACCTTTGTGAATGTGGTTCAGGCGAGCTAGCTTTGTTCAACCATCCCCATCAGTTATTCCATGTCAATTGAGATGATCGTGCGACCACTGTGACCACTCGTGAATGCCTTCTTATGGAAACTGGTCAAGATGTTAGCTAGTCAAATAACAAACAGCAGCCTGCCTGTCAACCGAGCATTTACTGGACGGGACATTATTCATCTGGACTATCGACGGTTGTGTAAAACCACAGTATGACGAGCCGTCGGCGTATGTAGTTCTTCAGCTTCTGGCTTTCCTGTTGTATGGCGTAATCTCGGGCGTGATAGTACTCCAGGTGGTTTGTTAGGAAAATTAACAGACTTTGAGGCAGAACATAGCAATCAGTTTACCTGCCTCCGGAGAGTTGGTAACTCTTCTCATTACTCCTATATGTATTAGGTTGTTTTACTGACTACCGGATAAAATATAGATCGAACATCACTCACAGTTGATCGCAGCTCTCGCATTGCCGTATAATTTCGAGCCCGCTCGTTCGAAAAGATTCACTAAACTCGAGTTTCGCTCTTGTTAGAGTTTGTGGTAATGATATAAACTACTGACGAGCTCTAACGAAAGTGAAGCTTGAGTCTAGTGCTTCTTTTCGAAAGGGGCAGACTGCGAAGTCTATGGGACTGCTACGGCTGTCACCACTTGTGAGTGACATGAAAGACCAAATCCCTCACCACTTATCAGTATTTAAAAAAGGTGTTTTGCTCGTTGTGTCGAGAGCCTACTCGAACCAATGTACCCTTTTGTCAGGGTCACGACTACCTGCGCGTGTTTCCATGTGTGTATACATGCGGGGCGTTTTTGTTAATTGTCATTTTGGTTAGAATCTTCACTATTACTTTTTCTATGTTTATTCAGTTGTTTGATTTGTTTAGATGTGATCATATCACGCTCTGCTCCTCATTTCAGATGACTTCAGTGATCCACCTGGTGTTCCAGTTTCCCCTTTGACAGGATCTGTTCGCCAGTTACCTTCTGACACAGGTACTGATATGTCTACGGAATTCGGGGCTGTGCAACTGGTAGACGAAAAAGAGCAACTTATGGTAAGTTTTCGACGGAGCCATTTAATTTGTTTAGATGGTAAATCTATGCTAAATCGGTATTCCACATCAACCGGTCGGCTGTCAGGTGGGTAGTTGATTTTGAAGCCAAGGAGTCCTATCTTTTATGTGTTAACCGGTGGTTAGACTTACTGTGCACTAAACTGAACTTACGGATCGCTGTTATGGCGCAGACTGTCAGTTTACTGTAATGAACCCATTTGTTTAATTTTTATACATAATTCATTTGGGAAGTGTGAGTCGGTTACTATCAGGCTATCTGGACAGCAGTAACGGTATCATGAACACGAAAACTATAGATGATTCCGCCGAGTTTACTGAAGTTTTCTATGGTTACATTATAACGTGTCTTAATTTCACCACTAGAGTGGAAACGTTCTACCTCGTCACCACGGTGTCCTTAAGACAGGCTACGTGAGCTGGAGGGCAACGGCTGACAATGTTTATTGGTGTTGATTTTCGTTAATCGAAATTCGCGGATTCATATCATGTTGTGATGTATGACCAAGTCGAAAGTACGAGTATTCCAACACTCGATGGAATATCTCAACGCGGCAGTGAGATATGTCCAGAGCGCACAGCGACTGGATTGCGGACAACATGGGCAACCGGAAGAGATCGCTCAACGGAATCGTACTAACGGACGAGGAATGACGCAAAAAAACCCATGGCAGAAGGCGTCGCACACACACACACAAACCAGGCAGAAGTGGACGCCGTATTGTGAACTGGAATTCCGGTTCATAAACGCGGACACGCCGTGGTGTGAAAAGTTTGAGTCGGATAATAAAGATCGTGCTCTAATGAACGACGTTTGTTTCGGTATCACAAGGACAGACTGTTTCCTGATATCTGCCAACATCCCATTTGCCGGGCCGGACTTAGCTTGTCCAAAGTTGCCAGTTCACATCAATAATGTTTACAAGGGTACAGATTAAAAAATACGCATCGCAGATGTTCTGCCCACGTGGTCACAATGAGTACAGGCTGGCGATCTGAAGTGTCCATTTTCCCTGCAAGATCAACGGGGTGCTTGCACGGCACACTTTACTTAATCACAATCCAGGCAAACGATGCCCGTGAGTCTGGCAGTCCGGTGCACGAGATTTTCTATCTGAATTTCTTCTTGATTATCTCTGTATGATGAGTTTAAATTGGCCATAGTCGGTTCGAAAGTGGGTATGTGCGTCAAGGTAACCATTCTCGTTTGAGCGTTCATCCTATATGATTCTAATCTTCCACGTTTATACCCTGTCATTCTGTTTTCCCTAACCTTTCCCAGTTTGAGGACTGCGAAGCGTTTGTAGAACAGTTGGGGTGTCCGATGGACCAGCCGGTCAAAGTGGTGGCTGTAGTAGGCAACACGGGCGACGGTAAGTCCTACACCATGAACCATACGTTCTTTCACGGCACCCAAGTATTCGCTACATCCCCATCTCAAACCACGTGCACAATGGGCGTGTGGGCTGCCTACGTACCATCCAGAAGTTGTATTCTACTGGACACAGAAGGTGAGTCCATTGACGAACTTCTGTCTTAGGTTTATATCGTGTCCTCTTTTTATCGACCAGCCCGAGTAATTAGTGTCGTATTGTCTGCATTCAGCCTAATTAATAGGGCTGAATTTATTCACTAATTCTCTGTTATTTATCATAGCCGAGTGGTTTCCTGTTCCTACGTCGCCAGTAAACAGTTTATCACTGGTATGCTGATTTCAGTTTCTAACCAGTTCCCTTACAGCTGTATGTCGGTATACTACAAAAATAAACAACCAATGTTAGAAAAGTCTTTCACTTGTCGAACAGTTCAGTGAATACGGTGATTTTAATCTTAGACATAGCGATATCGTGAGGACACTAATCCTTATATTTTGAAAAGTCCAGTGGTAATTGAAGGAAACAGGAAGGTCTCCTGGTATGTATTTTCGGGCTTGGCTACCGGCCTGGCCATTGTCTACACTAATATCAGCTCTGCCAACTCTGTGCACTTAGTTTATAATGTGATTTCGGTCTATAACTAAACTTCTAGGAACACTGACACTGACGAGTACTCATGATCCTTACCATTCGATGATTAGGTTGCGGAAGGTGAAATATCAAATACAGCGATATGTGACAAAGTGACGTGTGAAGCACAGGATCGGTTGTTAACCACACAATGCGCGTTTTGTACCCAAAAATTTCTAGCTTAGTCCAGCTGATCGCAAGTGGGTACTTCATTACAGTCGCCGTACGTAAGTGCAAATGAGTACGTTGTCAGCAGATTCTCGGAACCACCGTTTCACAGTCGAAATTATGAAGTGGCGATCCCGTACTTTCGACCTCTCCTCTCTTTGTGTGATTCTTGAAAATCTGATTTTGCAAACGGCTCTTTTCTTGACGTCTCATTTGATTTTAACGGCTACAGGGAATATACGCTAACTGCCCACAGTAATCAGAAAGGTCAGGTTAGTAACTGCCTCACAGGATAAGTGGGGTCGCGATCTACTGGAGAGGGCTGGTGCTGTGCATGCCAGCCATGACCGTGGGCCTCAATTGATTCATGTCTGACCAGATTTCAAGTGGTTTTGAAATAGATATCCAAAGGAGGTGTAAAGAGTACTTCATTCTTCTGTGTACACAGACGTGGATCGTAGACTATAGGGTGTTCGGTGACATTCGCTTCTTTACTGGCCTCACAGTGACCGATACCATGGGATGTCTGTGTATACGCTTCACCGCAAGCAGTTTACGCTACCTCCACTTTCGATCCTATTCACACAAACCCGAAGGCGTATGATTTGAGGACCTTATAGTCCAGGTAATCAATGCTAGTTGGCTTGATGTTAGATTAGTATCAGAAGTGAAAAATGGGGCATTTCTGCGGCGATAAGGTGGAACGACGAACAAACATTAACAACATAAGAGGAGAGGACTTCCAGTGTAATGGTTCATACTAATCCATTTTTTTTTAGGATTGGGTGTTCAGACAACTTTGACTGTTGAGACATTGAACAAAACCGTTAGGGTACAGTGTGCCAAAGAATCCGAAGAATAGAGAAGGTAGCGAGCCATGAAGACTAAAGTTCCTGAACGGGAGAACGAATGCTCTACCAGACAACAGGGGATTGTTGACTAGTGTGATCGGTGAGTGTGTTAGAGTCAGCCGACATATCCCCAACGTGCTCCCCGTCTTTTCGTCGTCGGTCCACTGTATAACATGGCTGGCGTATCGGTGGCCTCAAAGTTCGCAGCGTCACATGGTCACACTACCATTACCTGCGGCCCTCACAACTTTCTTATTTACCACACGCTTGAAGTCGTGGTTGCGCAGCCTACTGAATTCTCGGATGTGTCCGACTCGTTCCGTTCTAGACGGCTCATCTCAAAATCTCGTCCTGTTGTAACCTCCGGTATGTATTACGACGCGAAATGCTTGTATAACACCCTGATATTACAGCTGCTGACGACCCGGGCGTCACTGACGTGCTTTTACTTGCCAGTATGTCTCTTACTCCAGGATCTGTTGCTCAGCTATCCTACCGATGCGTCCTGGTTAACGAAGTTATTTACGTGCCAGCGTGGGTCCAATCCGGTCCTTGTCTGCTCGTCGGAATACTTCATCGTTCGGAAGCACATCCAACCACTGAATACCCAAGATGCACCTCAGATGTTGCAGATAGAAAAGGATCATATGTCACACATTTCATTGGTACGATGTTCATGTTTCAATTCCATACCACAACGTGGTCAGCGCTGTGGCTCTGCACACAACCTCTTTTGTTTTCATCTTCGTCTGTTAGCACCCTCCCGAAGCAGCACAAATTACGGTCACGCGAGCTCATAGCAAACGGTTCACAGAGGTATCTGTCAGCTGTTTGCTACTCAAATGACAGAATTCCGACTGACTATCGAAAAAGTTCTTTATTGTCGTGGATTCCAGATGTGGATACACCATCTCCACCCGATGAAGGCTGAAGGAAAGAAAATATCTTACTAACGTTGATAAGGTCGGGAAAACCCTGATCATTCACCGCAATTCAGTGACGTGCGTGTGGTCATTTTGTGCAACCGGTCTCGACCACCGGAAATTCGGACAATCGTTGGGTGACTACTCGTGCAGTATTCAATTCCAACACCATCTCGAGATTCCTGAAAAGCCATTGTTAATATTCCGATCAAATAGGGTTTAGAGTGGGCCGCTTCAGACCGATGACAATATCGTATGTATCGTCCGTTCGGGGTATTGCACCTTCCTTATGTTAACGAACTTCCCTAGACAATCGGACTTACCGGACACCGTCTGTAATGTCTCACGGCGCAAGTATTCAAACGCCTTTTTAAACTCTACAAAGATGGCATATGGCGACCGTTGGGGTTCACGACACTTTTGAACCTCTTGAGCAGAGAACACACCGCTTCAAACGTACTGCAACTCGCCAGGAATTCACATTGCTTCTCAAGAACATAGGCCACCAAAACCTGAATATTAGTTCGATTGAACATAGTTCTTCCACGGCCCTTTCCAACACAACTCGGCAAACTGATGCCCCGGTATCTGTTCTGTCTGCACCTCTCATTTTTAAACAAGTTGTCGATGGCAAATTCTTGTATTGTTCTGGTATTGTTCTTTGCTATCGGATGGGCTAAAGCAACCGGGGCAAAATGTGTTCCAACGCGGGGCTGTGACGCTTAAATGGCTTGTGGCGAAAATCTACTCGATTCACTGCTCATCCAAACCCCGACACAGTAGACGATCTAGCAACGGACTAATCTAAACGTCGCGTTAAAAAACCACGTCAGGATTTGCCGAACAGCTTCAGTGTCACACCTTTCCTTATTCGCCAAGTTCTTGGTTCTGAATTGCATCAATCAGTTTACAGCGTGTC
>QNGE01000050.1:84036-106565 GCA_008508345.1 Paragonimus westermani | reverse complement strand
GAGTGTAACTGCTTTTCGTCTGACTGCTCCCCTTTGGCCTGTCTGACAAGGTTGCACCTGGAAGGACCGGAGTCCTAGTCAGCATAGCCCGCCGGATCAAAACAGTACACAAGCCCGACCACCACGTCAAGGTAGCAGTATAGGTCGGGCGTGTCACTTTGCATGGACCATTATAATCAGCCACTGACAGGCTGTGATTTCTGTAGTACTTGTGTGCATCCATAATTGCGGGTTCTTGTTTAATGTATAACAGCTGCTTGTTCCAACCAGTCTGAGCTCTTCTCTCCATTACTTACGCGGGAAGTTTCAATTTAAGTACGATTTCGACACCTATTCGAAGTCCCTAATTTCGGCACTATTCGGGCAACCCATCTTTAGTCACAACTTTTCAGGCTTAAAGTTGCCCAGTAGCCCTCCACACTTCTGCTGAGTGCGGTGCAAGATCCTGTTACCCTTTAATTGGTTGTATCAGATCATCCACGGTCATTTAATCAACGGGAACGGGACAATTCTGTCAGCCGTTGAAGTGGTTGTCCCAGATTCGTATGATGTTTCCCAGTTGTGCAGGCAAAGCGCCAGTCTTTATCCACTAGTGCTAACGAACCTTAAGCGACTCACAAAACTTCTTGTATTGTCGATGGTCAGCATTGTCCTCCATCTACTCACCTTCGTTTTTCCGCCGCGCATCCCTGGTTCCGCAGTGTCAGCCTGTAATTTTAGGGTGATTGCCGCGGAATACCACCTTCTTGTCCTCATTTTCTGCGTTCCCCATGGAAACAACTGCAACTTCATCCTTTTGTCTTATCAGATTCGAAAAGATTGTATCGTTATCGTCGAAACAGTACGGGCGTTCCTGGCCCTTGATACCGATTGCTACGATAATTGTTGCTGCATCCTCTTCCTCGAGATGTTCCCACATACTATCAGGTGCAGCAAATGCGGATGTATTTTGACAACGACTGCACGTTATAAAAATAATCCTCATCTTTGAGTTCTCCGGTCGCGTTACATTCAGCCTTTGTCTTTTATCTGCGGATCTATAAACGAGCCTATAAATAAAGAAACTGGCCCCGTGCTAAATTTAGCCCCACACATCGCTCGCTTGGTACGTGCCTCGTGGATATCGCGCCATCGTAAGATCAGGTGATCAAACAACTGGTGATGACTGCCTCAAAGGTTAATCTCGTCCGTGATACCATTCTCGTCTAAATGAAAACGGGCGTTTGCGCTATCCAAATTGTTGGCAGTAGGGCAATGTTCTCATTGAATTCAACAATGCGGTATATTTTAAGAATACCTACCCAGGCCGTTGAACCGCATCCAGTCTGTGCATTTAAGTCGCCTGGAAGAAACAGTCGGCCACTCGCCTATATCGAACCTATCATGGATCTAGTCCCTTGTGTCATTGGTGTGTCAGTGGGTTGGACCGTAAACATCGAGAACAGTGACAGAACCACCTCGATCGAGCTTCAGGTACATAGACACAACCACGGATATACCTGAAATTGGACATCGCGTCATTACTAATTATATGAGTAATGTGTGCTCCAGAGATAACGTTGGAGGGGTCAATGGGAGGTGTTAGCCTGTAGTTTTTGCCTATCCACCTTGTTGAGTGAAGCAGATAAGGCGACCCTGCTTACTTCGCTGAAGGGCCGGTAAAATATTTCATTTGGTGCAAGTTTTCATTGTTTGTGTAAGCACAGGTTTCTGCCAGGACGTATAAACCTAAACGGAAGAATTGTTGATGTACACAGTCCGCTCAGAATCGTGTACTACAAGGCAGCAGCTGAATGGCAGTTTATTCAAATGCCTTTTTTCCGGACTAAGGAGCCAGTTTCACTCCACCCCGGAGAATTAGGGTCTTCAATTCACCATATGTATGTATACTGGCCTACTTGACGTTTTGTTCGCCCCACTGCCCGGCTCAGTCCAGTTGGTTGTCGAGTTGCACGGGCCGTCAGTGTTCAAGCATAAACAGTGATGGAAAGCCGTCCATCACATTCACGAAAGACAATTGGAAAATTTTTTTCTCACCGGCCGTGTTTTTCGTCTTGATACTTATAAGGCGGGACATCATATGATAATTTACTTGGCGCCCGTCCCCCGTAATTGACATTTTTCACTGACGAATTTCGCACTGGTTTCAGACAAGTATCCTGCTCGGATGAACCAGCTGTATATCGTGTATTCATATTCTAGAGGTGGCTCATTTCAGACACGAAGTGTGTGCACTCTGTCCGGTTGCGAGAATGAGATTTGAATAATTACCGATCATCAATACACAAACACTTGTAACTGAGACGTTATCTTTTCCGCCAAAGTGGGTAGTCCATGTCGGGAGTTATAGGTATCCCATTATGAGAAGAACATGTTAAACTAAGTAGTATTAATAAGAGCGTTGCTGTTAACAGTATTAATGTTAATAACTTGACATTACCTTGACATTATGTTGGTCCAGTGGGCACCACTGTATTAGTGACGGGCGCACCTGTGGAACAGTTCATTATATGTGTAGCGTGAGAACGGTGTAAAAGTTGGACGAAATTATTCCAACAGTGTTAATAAAGAACTACAGTTATATGTATACAAAGTAGAAGATAGGGAAGAAATGAGAAATAATTACTACATACTATTTTTACGAATCCAAATATTTATCATCAGTGAGCCTACACTTTACAAACAGCCAACCGAACGATGGGAAGGTGCAAGGCGACTTCTAATAGACTGCTTTCACTGCCCCACATCCTTAGTTGCACTTATTCCACAGACCAAACTTCGATCACTTGCCGTGCCACGAAACCGGGGTTCCGGGGGTTGGACCCCTACATGACCTATATATCAGTCCTGAGACGTAATAACCCCTCTCTAAAGAGTAGTTTGAAAATCACGTTATCCCCATATTCAACACCTCAAACTTCATAAGATACATCAGCATCAAAAAGTAGATACACGCATTAGTCAGTTGAAGCAAATGACTTACTTGACGATCACACTGCGAGTTTAGAGATGTAAAGATCGATTACCTTCACAGCTGAAAGAATTCGGTCACCAGACGACCAAATACTATAGACAACCTAGGAGAGCTAAGGGTACATATTTAGCGGCAAGCCAAAGTGAACCGGATTGCCCAACTGCTGGAGGCACACTAAAATTTATGTTCAACGCAGGTATATACGGCCGATGGTGAACGTATATCTAGATTCAAAACACGGAATTTGCTTGATCCGATTCATCATCGACGGTGAGAGCCAAATGTTGCCAGATCCTAACTGTTTGCACGCAAAATGGTGGTTTGACGAAGAATCTGTTTTCGGTTCTTCATCATCCGGCCAATTACATAACATTTTACGTCTTCACGCTTGTCCAGCGAGCAATATCAGGTGCAATTTATTCTGTGAGTACGTCAAGCGGTTCGGAATTGGAGGGCGATTAGGTGAGTAGATTGGCTCACAGAAGTGTCAAGTGGGTAACGGGAGACCATGGGAACGGTATGGCCTGTATAATTCCTTCAGAGCGTAAACTATAGATTACGTAGCCGAATTCCAATCGCTTCCGCGGTGGCAAGTATACGAAATTTGACTTCTCTCGATTGACAACTGGACAAGTGGTAAATGGACTGCAAAACCACTTCCTGAGATTTGGTGCCTTGAGTCAACGAAGTGCGCCAGATTTGCACCCGAAATGGATTTCACCTCGCCCTTAGTCAAGCATGTGGGCTGGTGCTCATGTATGGGGTTTCTTTTGTACATGAGAGGTACGTACCTGAAAAGATTAGCATACTGATCGTTCTAATTCCCCTTCCTCTGAATGCCTTTCTGAACTGAACCGTCTGCACAACGTCTCAGCCCCACACCTAAGAAATATATCCCTCCATCTATCTCGGTCTCAGATGTAAGGTTGAGATCCCGATGCGCTGTGTTAACCTCAGTCAATAATAACCTGTCTAATTCCACAGTTTCTTCATTTGCACGAGTGATATCACGAAGCGTAGTTATTTCCAACATTACCTCAAAGGTATTTACCAACGGTGGTCCTAAAAGTGGACTCACCGCAATGCCGTCATTCTGGTGTTTTTTTGTCAACAATCTGAAGCTATATATTCTGCATGTAAATTACTGTAAGCTGTTCAAATGTCTTCGGGCTAGCCCACATCTAAACCATGGGAACGAATATACACACCGGGATAATGAACAGTTTCTTCAAGTTGTACGTCCGTGAAACAAGAGCACACATCGAGGGGAAATAGCCTCTCGTTTTCTGCATTCCGCGACCAAATGGAATCGACGAACATGAGTGTATTTTTAGCTAGTTCACTACGGTGTTCTTCCGCGCCGGTTATGGTAACCTCTGCTAGCCACTGTGCCATCGAGTGATATGGAGAATTGTACATGTCAAAAATCGGACGTAATGACCGTCCTTTCTTGTGAACCCTTGGGTAACCCAGATAGTCTCGGCAGTATAGTCTCAGTTGGCCGGTTTTGTTCGAATGTCACGAAGTCAGTCAAACCCTGCTGTTTCAGGTTTCTTAGTCTTAGAAATGTCTTTATCGATCGCATTGGTTATATTTTTTCCTTTAGTACGTTGCTGAATTTAAATGAATTACTCAAGATATCAGTCATTTTCTGTGGGTTAGTTAGTCTGTCCATCAAAATACTGCTTCATTGCGGCTTACAGAGTTGGCATACTGATAGCACGAGTTAACCAGAGTAGTTTTGTAGTGTTCTGCACTGAGTTCTGATGACGAAACCAGAGATTCGACATGACTCTCTAAATTCTCATGCTGGGCCCCCAAGTCAAGCTGTTTCATCTTATTTTTGGAGCGGCAATACCTAGGACTGAGTGATAAAACTTCCAGCAACGGTTTCGACGGATGCATCGTATTAAACGTGTGGGTGTATCTCTCTGGAACCTTTACACCATACTTGTAGAATTAAGGTTGCCCTTCAACAAATTCGACTTCAAACCCGCCTGCTTTCTAACCGTATGATGAACATATTGGTCGAATTGAACGCACCCCTCAGT
This sequence comes from Paragonimus westermani, assembly GCA_008508345.1. NCBI lineage: Eukaryota > Metazoa > Platyhelminthes > Trematoda > Plagiorchiida > Troglotrematidae > Paragonimus > Paragonimus westermani. Next base: position 101,540 of record QNGE01000050.1, on the reverse strand, counting down.
TGTTATTGGTTCTTCCACAGTGACTGGTTTAAATTTCCCGTCAGCCCATCCATCCTTCCAGAGGTCGTCTTCGGTTTATTCCCTGTTTACGGTTTCGGCCTGCTAGTAGGTTGAATGCCATTTTGCTGCAAATCTTCAAAATTATCTCAAACTTTTATCTCACCAAATAAAGGCTTCCGCCTGCTGAAGTTTCGCGCTATATTTCAAGCGGACGTCCAGCTTACTGAGCACCGTGAGATTGTGTCAACGTTTCGAGTTGCCCCGGCGAGTTCGTTAGTTCCTTACAAATTCCACTGTCCCGCGTCGTTAAGTATATTCACTTCACGGACAACTCGGCCAAACAACGACAACATTCACACCACTGTGCCCGATTAGTCGTCATCTCGCCTAAATTCCCCACTCACCGGTTCGCGAGTCGCGTAGTCTCCAGCGACGAAGACGAACCCAACGTACAATGGCCAACCCCTTCGCGAACGATTTCGTTTCTCTACGCCAGGTCATCATCTGTCCACCTCGCACGTTACACCAGTCAATCGCAGTATCAGCAGAGAGTTCTCGGCGTGGCAGACGACCAGCTGACATTCTTAGTACATCGCCTGACCGTATTAGTCCGTGCAAACTTAAATGATCGAAAGAAAGACCTCGTTTGACAATCACTACCAAATGCCCGCTTTTCAACCTTTTCGTCACTCATCTGTTTTAGCTACTCAATCCCATTGATGGAACACAGACATCGACGGTCAAATATTTAACAGCGGTTCACAATTTCTATCATAAGCAGCCAAGTTTCTGTACCGTAAAGTAACACAGATGCCTTATACACGCGACCCTCAAACTTTAAAGTGATGATTCTATGTCGCCAGAGACGTGCTGAATTGGTGAATTTTGCCCTAGCCTTGTACACACGCGTTTTTACCCAACTCTTTTCACCTCTGTCGCTGTTGTTTCGGACATATTGAGTGCACAACTCAGTCAAACCTCGGTAACTACTATCCAGCATTAATTATACGTAATCAAGGTAGTTTTGCGAAGGCATTTTTCACCTGAAGACTGCAAAACACATTCCGAAACATTCAGTAAAATGCAAACCAGCACCTAAAACTGTGTACTACTGTAAATTGTAAAACAGCAGCGTTCTTTCAATATAATCAAGACAGGCAGTCTTCTACCAGGCAGGACGTCCACACCAACGTTTTGTGAGTGCCACAGACAGTCCTCCAGCACTTCCTCTATGGCAGGATTTTAGGAAAGCAATGGGAGTGGATAGCCTTGAAGTACGCCGCTCTTGGCGTTGAAACTGTCAGACAACTCAACGTAAGCCCTAATCTAGGCCGAAGTATAAGAATAAATCACGTTCAATTACTTGGTCAAGTACGCCTCTGCGTTTAAGGCACTCAAAGAGTGTATCGGTCGACTGAATAGAACACACCTTCGTAGTTGAGAAAAACCGCATTTGTCGACCGAATGTATGTCTGCTGCTACTCCAAACTTTTGCAGAGTGAACATGTGATCAGCACACCCTCGTCCGGGACAAAACTCTGCTACACTGAGTCGATGAAGTGTAATGGATATCAGAACCGTGGTGATTTATGGAGTCCAGCTAACCCCCGTATGGTTCTCGTAACAGCTCCTGACTCCTTTTTGGAACGTGGGAACTGTTATTGAATAGCGCCAGCATAGGATGGTTTTCTCCGTCGTCCTTGCAAATTGAGGCAATGGAGTCAAAGTCTCTGTTAACGCTTCTTCATCTTCTTTGAGTAGTGCCGACACGAAGCCATATGCACCAACAGCCCTATGGTGTTTGAAGGGCGAAATGCAATTACAGGCCTCACTATTGGTAGGTGGTTTTAAATCTGACGATAATGCAGTAGAAGCAAGTGGCAGACGAACTGGCTGCTGAAGTGTTCCGCCCAGCGCTTCAACCTTCGAGACTTATTATGGATGAATGTGCCGTCCGTCTCACTGAAAGATTCACTAACCAACTGATTCTCTTGGCCAGTAGTACAAATAAGCTTGAAGATTTTCCTAATGTTTCCTGGGGAGAAAGCGGTTAGCTAAGTTTTACGATCCTCGATCAGGTTATACTTCAGTTTCCTACCTGTTTCCCTCTTTGTTGTATTATGTGAACTGCCATGAAGAATGTTTCGTATGGCTTCTAACAACTGTGTAGACTTCGAGACCCATTGTTTGCTGAACCCACGAACCGCCGTGCTGCACACTGTGGCACCTGAGATTTGGATTCAGCAGCCGTTAGGATGTTTAGAGTTGGAACTACTATGTTTGCATTCTAGCCTGATTTGGTAATTGTATTTTACCACCTCCCTGGTCACTTCCTCGTCAACCATCCGTTGCTATCGGTGAGGTCGTCGCTCAACAAAAGTAGAATTAAAACCACAACGTGCGAACGCATGATCTGAATCCACGTAAGTGTTCCAGTGAGAACGACGATGCAGAATGTAGACACACCATCTGTACCTAACAGGTACGTAGTCTATTTGAGCCCAAATCTGATTAAGTAAAACCATGACGCACACAGTATATACGCTCACCTTCTACTATAAAAATAGCCTATGCTTTTTGCGCAGTTGCAACAATCGTCGATCAGTATCCGTGCCATATGGTACCAACCCAAACCTGGCACCGAAACGAAACTCAGCCTCACCAAGCGGTCTACCTAGGCGTTCACATCTTCGATCAGATTAACTGTATCAGAGCTGTTTGTCGAACTAAAGAGAGCGACCAGACTCGAGTAAAGTGCGTCCTTGTGCCTGGGAAGGTTTTTTGTGGCCGTTGTGCATTGCATCTCTCCTTATAAGTCGAACTACCAGTACTGTATTCCATTCACCTGTTCTATGAAGTTCTTGCTGTCATTGATGACAAGCAAATTTAATTTATCCGTGTACCACGGTGCCTCGGACAGCATTACAGGCAGGTTCCCGGCAGCTTCCTCAACTATTCTATAGTTCTCGTTCGAAAATTATGGATAATTTGTCAGGAATGAATTAAAGAACCAATGGGGTGAACAAAACGGGATCAGAACACCACGTTCCCACAAACTACCCGTGGTTTGTTTTTATCGTGACCAAGTGATGTCCACCAGTGATTCGTTTTGCTGTGCAGCTGTGTTCCAGTAGGTACATTTGCCGGTGCAAAACCGATGAGATAGTGACAGCAACTGCATGGGTTAGCTCGTGTTGTGTGCACACTTCAACTCATCTGCCTTGCAAAGCTTCTACCCTTGATTTCATGGAACAAATAGATGATGTTAATCCCCGTGAACTCTATGTACAGGATCAAATCATTTTGTTTTCAGAACTGGTTTGTGGTCGTATCTGGAATTAAATTCTCTAGGGCCCTAACTTCATATGGACTTTCCATGGGACCGGATGCAAAGTGTTGGTTCCTTGTAACCGTCGGGGATGGCGGTGGTGTTGATAGCTCGGGTTGGTAGTTTAGTTCCTTGGTTGTTCACAATGCTAGGTATTTAGGTCACAACTGTTTCTCCTTCAAGCGAGGCTGTATCCTTGATGCCCTGGACTTTTTAAGGGACAACTATATTGATGCCATATTCTGCCCTCATAATAGAACAACCTACTGGCAGCTTCTCAGTGCTTGTTGTCAAATAAAATCAAAAACAAGTTTCTTCGTAAGTCCAAATCTGTTGAGTATTCAGGCGTTACTCTGAGCCCCAATTTGAATTGAACTCTCCTTGTTAACGATACTTTTACTAAAGTGAAAAGAGTCACGTTTTACGCCTACTCTTATGCTGTTTTTTAATGAATGATTATTCCCACTTTGGTTACGTTGTTCTTTTGTTATTTCTCCTGCATTCCTAACTAAAGTTTCCAACTTTTTTCTAGACTCATGGGACACTTGTGTAACTGTAGTGGTATTTCTTGGCACGGTCTCATTGAATCTGTTGCACTTCAACATTTTGAATTATAAAAGCTACTCACCCCCAAAATTTCGCTCAATCCGACCATCCTCTTCATTCCAAACCTTTAAGGTCTGTGTCCACATTCCCAACTGGGTCCGGTTTCAAAACTATGTGTGAACTTATCCGTACATGCGGTTCTTATGTCATCCCCTAATCAACATACTTTCTTACTAATCTCGACAATTTTACAAATGATGTAGTTGTGTAAACGCTGAATGGTAACCTTCCAAGGTGCCTGAAGCAACTTCTTGACTTGTCTATGGAAGCGTTAGAGTAGTTAAGACATACGAAATGTATCGTTACCTATTTTTGTTCATCACTTCGAGGTCCTTATTTGTTAACGAAAACGACGGTTATGACATACTCATTAGTTGCAATTGCTACCCATATTGATCAGTTTAACCGTTGATCGTTTGCCGATTTTGAGCTGCTCTTTAGTTGGTCATTGGACGATACGTATTTTTTTTTAGTTCTGGTGTCTACTTTAGAAAAACACCTTAACATCCCTTCGTTCACATCACTGTTAATCGTCAACACTGCGGTGAGTGCCACAAGGCGTACGCCGTCATGTGATAAATGTGTTGTCCACGTACAGTCACCTGTCACTGCTAGTAACGAGTTATGTGATGCTACTTGCAATACTTATATGATCGTCTCTGTGCTCACTTATTACAGTTCTGAAACAATCCCGCTTGTGTTCGTCTTTGACTTATCCTATGGCAGATTGATCTTTTTTGGCTCTGAATATTCGCCACCGGATGTCCAGGTTTGGGCTGTAGTGTTTTCTGCTACGCATGCCGGATGACAGCCCTTTCGAATTGTTAGATCAGGTCACGTTTTTATTCATTCACATAAAACGTCATCGTGTGGTTGATTTCTACTAGCTTAGTCGGCCTTTTTACGTACAATGTTCTGTTTAACCAGAGACCGAAAGACTTTTAACTACCAAGACCAGATAACACCTCCAAGTATTTTGACCTTGTAGTGCAAAAAACAGGCAAGGTAGGGCAAAGGGAACTTGACACACCACGTTAGAGCGGACTGAGTAGGCATCTAGGAAGTGATTTGTTTATCAGAAGTGATGCAATGGGTGGAATACATCAAAACTATCATGCTTGCAACTGTTGCACCATCCGTTCTCTTCGGATTCCCTCTTATAGTATTCCAACTTCACTTAAGGTACAACCATACGTCGCCCGTAGTTAAATCACGCAATGGATGTATTACGGTTCCACAATACTTGATTTTCTTCGCTTGTTAGGTATGCTTGGAACCACCTTGAATCAGAACCAGCATCGTAGATTACTGTTGAAGGTGTTCGCCGTGGCTGACATCGTCATCTATTTGACTAAAGCTCCTCGATTGCACACCGATATGTTCACCTTCCTTGCTGACGCCAGCGATTCGTTTGCCCAACACTTTCGTCCTGACCTGGAGGCCCTTGCTAAACGTACGGGGTTGCCGTGGTCCGCTGGTCAGCTCGGTCCGGCGGTGATCGTATTCCAAGAGACACGACACACTGATCCTCTGGACGGACCGCACAAAACCACCTCGTCTGCACCCAATACTCACTCTGTTTTCTTGGAATCCACCGGTGGTTCGAGCAAACCTGCCTCTAATCCCGGTAAGCACACAGTCTTAATATGTACAACCCTACCCACCACCCACATTTCATAAGAAGCAATTCACATAACCTCTTGATTTCTTTTATGGTTTGTTGCGTCTCAGTATCCGTTGTCCTTCAAAATCGGCTGGCCGATATGAAACGTAACGTGGACTCCTTTTCTGCTATGCACTATATCGGAATCCAGACCAAAGATGGGCCTACTGATTTCAAGGTAATTGCTATGATCATACGGAGGTTATTTTCCAGGACTGCACACCGGTTAACGTTTTATATTCGTACACTTACATATTTGCCGATGCATATCACGTGTATTGAGGATGCGCCCGTTCTTTTAGTATCCAACTTGTTCGTTAAACATTCGTAACTCCTAACCCTACTATGCGATATCATTGCCTTTATTTTATTGTTTAATAACCTTATGAAATGCGAATCGCTCACAACTAATCACAGCTTTCGTATCTCCATCAACTGTTCACCCAGCTCTTTTCGAAAGGAGACTGGACTCAACATTGTTCATACGCATGTTGACGATGTTTACTAGCGTTTGTCCTGGGTTATGTTTCATATCCGCCAATTCTTCTAGTTGATTCATGTGCATTTTCGATGAATATCATCCTACTGTTAGTCGTTAAACCCTATTTTCTAGTGCTGCACCAGGGACCTCATAGTCTGTGAACCATGTTTTCTTCATCTCTTCGGTCGTATAGCCACTCAGTCTGCTGACGTCTAAGTTGCTGAAAGACAACTCCGTCCGGGCGCCACGCAAAGTGGAACACGTCTTTTGCAGTCTACATTTATTGAACACCCGATTCGCAACCGACATCCCGGCTACTGGGCAGTACACTTTCGTAGAAGAGTATTTCACCTGTCCCGTCACATGTGACAGCTGCTCCGCACGTTGTTGTCTCAGCGTGGGTCACACTACTGGACGTCATCAGGCACGTTCGCCCGCGTCTTCGGACCAGCCTTCTGATACACCTACCGGGTGCCGGTACGACCCGTGTTTGAAAAACAAAGTCTACTATTGTAAAGTATGTAAAATTCAATTGCAGTTTTCAGGTTTCACTTATGGTATCGTTGTCCTTCTTTCCTAGTTCGTCGAAGTAGCGGATTCGTTTTGCAGGGAATAAAAGTGAAACCATAGAGTGCGGGACAATAGTTTGGTGTGGCAGGCTTTAAAGTCCATATAGTAACTTTGCACGAGTTACACTATTATTTTGCACACGTCACCATTAACATTGCCCAACTTGTTTCAACTGTTCGCCTGTTAACAATGGCTTCAGTCCTTCAACGATGTGCATGACAATGGTAGTTCACATACTATTTCGTCTTTTGCTGTCCGTTCAGTACTGACGACGTCTACCTTCTGGTTTTATTTATTATGTAACGCCCGAATTGAGAGACCTGACGGTGTATGTATTGTTGGGAGCTGGTTGATGATTAGCATGATGCATCGTCTGATTAGCGCAGCTGGCAACCTTCCTTCGATTAGGTCTTCACCCATCACGCACTGTAAGCATTCATATTCGTTGACCGTCTGATTGCGTTCCAGTGTTTTTAGGTGTGTTTGTTTGACATTCTGTCTGTGTCACAATAAATTTCGCTTGCGCTTTCCTCGTAGGGGCTCTGAGATTTTCTTCTGCTCCTTAATGGTGACGTGTAAGGTTCATGGTGTACTCTGTTTCATCTTGACTGGCCCTACCTTTTGCTTTTCTAAGAATAGTATGAATATATACATACACATGTTGCTCGTAACAACGCACTACTACATAACTGCTCTTCAGGATTGCTTTTTCATAAGAGTTGTACTCGTGTTCTCCGATTTGAAATCCATCTCCTCATCTCCGTTGATTTGGTTAGAGTCACGGTTCTGAGTTTGTATGCTTGTATAGTGCGTCTCGGTGTGCTGTGGATTTGTGAGCTATCACCACCAGTGACTAGTGCATAGTCGTCAGATTGCCTGGGTCCTATCCTTTCGCGTCTGTTATCAAACCCCGCTCCACGTGTGTGCACGTTTGTGTTTGTGCACGCAATCGATCCGGTTTCATATCGCTATGGCGTTTGGTGCTTTATTTGGTATCACGTGAGTGTTCCGTTGACTAGGCCATGTGATACACGATGGTTTAAGCCTCAGGATTGACTGGTATGCATTCCAAACGACGCGAAATCGTTTGTTTCCTTGTCGAACTCAAACGGTGCTTCGTCATGTTTGCATGTATAACACTGCATGTGTGTGTACTGCACACCAAGAGGCTTGTTTGGTTCTTAGTCCAAATTGAAACCTCTGTTTGTTCTCTTACTCCTATGTAGAATGCATTACTGTACACTCCTGTACTGAACTTCTTCATCCTGTGTTTTCGTTATCTGTTCTCCTAGCTTAGAGCTTACAATTAGACTCTGCTCTTTGTTTTTGAGAAATTAAGTATTCACTTCCGTACCGGCTTACAACTGGCTAATCAGTATTAGTTGGCTGAACTGCAGAGGTCTTCATTCACACTCCTCCCGGCTTCATACTGAATACAGGATGTGTGAATGGAAGCGCCGGTGGTTCAGCAAGAACCACTTATGGTCATGCTTATACTCAAGCGTCCTTTGACTCCGATCATTCTGGAAGCGGATACCGCCAACCATGTGTGTGGCTTAACCGATATTACTGCGCATTGTACAGAAACACATCTATGTGCAAAGCGTTTTTGCGTTAGTCTCCGTTGCGTTTGTTAAATTTTAGATTTTTACGCTCTATTGAACAACTCTTTCTTCGCCTGACGTTTAATCGATTGAATTAGGTTGCGTTCTGCAGTTCAAGGTCGTCTGAATTACAAGGCTGAAAGCCAAGGTAGTCATGTGTACTTCACCACTGTCAGACATCGCCTTATTTACCTTGTGAATATTTTGGTGATATTTCAGTCTATCAGAGAATAGTGAATTAGTAAACTTCTACCGATAACGCCATCGATATCCTTGTAGAAGCCACCAGCTTTGAAACCGAAGCAAATTTTTTATTTATTTATTTATTTATTCATTGTTCGATTATTTGTTCTACCTTTTGACGGAGGCAGTCTGCTGGGACTCGTGTTATGTGACAAAAACATAGTGGTTAACACAAATGTGAGAAAAGCAAGATAACAAAGACTTAATTTGTGAGTAATTGCTAACGTCAGTCTGGTCATTAGAATCAACCACTGATACACTGTTATCGATGGTGAAGGGATATCAGCGTTTGATACTTTGAGACTTCTAAGAACCTCCAAATTTTTCAACATTAAAATGTGCAAATTCAGTGAAAACTTTCGCAGAATGAGAACCCAACAACGTCCTCAGGTTGACTCGCAGCCCTTTACATTCTCCTCCGGTAGGGGCTGATGAATTCATTTAACTAAGTGAATAGCCGATTGGACGACGACATTTATCAGGTGATGCGCCCTCCCGTGATCAAAACGATTGTGGACGTTCACCACTATCACTACAGCAGCTGTCGTATAATGCTGGTCACCTAGAACACATTCATCGATGATTTTTCCGCCGACCATTACATTCATCTCTACTTAGGACTACCATGCCTCTCCCATGTATTATGTCTAGATGGTCATAGAACTCATTTGTAACCGTATTTGCAACACGACAAATGGAACCATGGACTGTCGTGGTTGGCTTCCTTCATTTATCATGGTTGTCCCTTGTGAATTTGGCCAAACATTCGCTCCCCACTGAAATGCAGTCATTTAAAGCGGAATCTGAATCCGTTCCCAACGCAGGTCAAAATCTTGGCTTCGAGATTTTTGGACGGGTTGTTATTCAGACACACGTCACGTACACTTGCGGTCAGTAGTTGCAGTTGTCTGCCTCTCATGAACTTTGTGTTGTCTTACGTACTTCAGCGCAGGGGACCACAATACATCGCGCATGGACCGTCACGTCGGACTCAATTGTGTACGTGAATTGGTCATATTTTCATCAGCCCCCTTGGGGATGTCACTCTGTTGAAGGTGTCGGTTCATTTTAAGACCATCTCTGTTTTCAGTACTCGCTTCAATTTATTGTTTGCCCAAACGGAACACACTCGCATCTTATTGTTGGAAATGGTGGCCAAGTTAGTAGCTCAAGTTGACGCCAAGCCCAGCGAACAATCGAATACCTAATACATTCGCATATTTAGCTTTGACAAATGAAGCGTAAACAAATAGGCTGTACGAAAAGTAAGACAGTCAAAATTCTTACTAACTTAAAGCAGTCTCGGACGGAACTTTCAATAGGTATACATGTCTGTTGTAGGGAAGTATACTTCGGCACTACATTGTCGATGTGGCCGAAACAAGTTGGTTGAATNTATACTTCGGCACTACATTGTCGATGTGGCCGAAACAAGTTGGTTGAATCCTGTTAACATTGGATATGCTAATGGTCGTTGAGAACTTGCTGCGAAGCTAGGTAAAGTTGTCGAGGATTACTTGACCGAAGGAAATGGAAATAGCAGTATTTGGTCTCGAAGTCGAATACTTTATTCTGTGACTCGCCTTGATACTGACTATCGACAGAGATTTGATGGTATTGCATGTACAAATAAGGCAACTGCTGTGTTTTCAATTTGTCACGATGATTTGATGAATAGGTAATTTTACACGTCAACCAGCACATAGTGTGTTTAGTTATATCATTATCGATAACTCTTTCTCAGAGATGGAAGTCATCTTGGAACTAGGATTGTCGAAACTCAATAAGGCACGTAGTTCAGATAGTCTTTTTCTAACTTTTTCAAAGACGTAGTGTTAAATTGTTGATCGAAATAACCACATTTCCCTGTTCTGTATTGTAGACTTAAAATGTGCTTCATAGTTTGAGCTTAACAATCATCTTTTCAACACAAATACTACAACGTTATGTGATGCAAACAAGACACACGGAAGTCCCACAGTGCACCAGCTTCTGAAACGTAATGAGAATGGTTTATGTATACAACTGGCCGGTTTCTTCTCTCGAGTGTATCGCTCATACTCCTATCCTGTGATGAGCGCCAAGTCACCGGTATTCCTAGTATCAGGCAAAGACCATGCTATTTTTGAACGTATTAAATATGTGTATAACACGCAGAAACCACGCGAAGTTGAAAACGTGCCATACTGTGAGAGGAGAGAAACAATGTGCAAGCGAGGAAGGAAAAAATGGTTCAGAGGGGTGGAGAAAAAAATTAGAACGATGCGCACAGAGGCCCACAACTCAAGCGCCATCGAATCCTGTTCTTCGCCATTATCAGACGCTAATCAGAAAACCGGGAATGTCCTACTTAAACAAGCTTTTCGGTGAGTGTCTTCATACCCCGAATCCAAGCCCTGGGCTGACCCCCGGGCTGCCGCTCTCTGCCTAACTCACCACGCAAACAAGGCACGATGCGACAGGCAGTGTGTTGGCATTCGCAAGACATGGCCAAGCCAACGGAGCCTGTGAGACGAGATCAATATACCTAAGGGTCGACATGGTTCATCTGTCCCGAATACACACCAGCGAACCTCGTCATTGCTGGCACGGTGTTTCCATTAGATCCTGCTTGGACTTTGAAGACATCGGTGGACGAAAACAGACACTTTGTGAGTATCGTCCGCGCGGATGGATCAGAACTCGGAAGCGTACAATAGGACAGCCCTTGCGATGGCATTGTACACTCAGTCTTTTACAATAATACTGAAATCATGCCGAAGCCACAAATGGCATAGGGTAACAAACACCATCCTAGTCTGCTATACGATTTATGATCTTATCAGATATCACATCAACACTGATACAGCCTCCAAGGTACATAAACTTCTTGACTACTTCCAGCTGCTCACCACCAAGATTGAGAGTAGTCACAGAGCCCTGCCGTATTGCAACAGCATCTTGAATTTATTGAGTGCAAATCCCATACCGAACTGAAGCCTCTGATATGTGTAAGGTATTCTGGACTCTGTGAGTCCTCACAGGTTAAGGTGATGTCGTCTCTGTCCGCTGCCATAACCCTTAACCCTGTCCTGGACCTGACAGTAAATTACTTTCTGAATGTTCACATACTTCTCAGGCACGCAGTTCAGCTCTGTCAACCGAATCGGAAGTCACTTTGATGTCCAAGAACAGGAAAACTCTTTGCCTTCCATATGAATGGCGGAGTCCAAGCATCTGGCGAATTGTGCAGATGTGATCAATGTCGCCACGGCCAAGGCGAAACCCAACTTACTGCTTACGAGTATGTTGTTCGCGTGTTTTGCTTAGTCCACGAAGTACATTGGCAGCGAGCAACCTTGACGCAATAAGAAACAGACTAATCCCTTGGCGATTTGCCCTTTTTGAAAATGAGGACGATATTATTCAAATCCCGGTCATTTTCAACAACTTCCAGAGTTTCTGGAGCAGGGCTGTCAGCACTTTAACTAAGACTGGGCCTCCGTCTACAGAAGGGGCAGCAGGAAGTTGGTATGAGCCAGGTGCCTTGAGACGTTTGAAGAACTTGATCTAAAATGGGACTTCCGTTTCCAGGGGCGCAGAAACGTAAAGAAAAACCGATCAGCACAGCCAGAGGCTGAAGATGTAGTCATTGACTCAAATGGCCAGTTAAACTGCTGTTGGAATTGCTCAGCCCAGCGTTCTAAGCGTCATTTTAGGTTATGGCTAGGCTTCGAAGCTTATTTCATCCACACCTGGCTCCCCGCTATCAGTTGCTTGAATGAGATAGAAAAGCTTCCGAGGGGTCCCGGCAGCGTGTTAAGTCCACCAGGCGTCACGATCTTCTCGTAGCTGCTTAGAGATCTTCAGGCGAGTAGCCTTGCGAACGGAATTGCACTCGCTGTTCAATGGGATATTTCGATGTGTCGTGAAGTTTCACTGATCGCATAGAATCCCGGCGGTTGACAGCTGAACAGATAGTAGTGCTTCATGAGGCAGTACCTCACTTGTGCATTGTATGTCGTATATGTGCTTAATGTGTTTGAATGTCGTCTGGTTGGTGGGACAGATTAGAAGCAAGTGCACACTGGTAAGCATTGATTGCTTTGGATATTCTCTCTAAGACTGCCGACTTCATGGGGGCTTTCCGAAAGCTTTAATTGTTTATACATTTATTCCGAGTGCGGATTTCACATTTATTGACAGCCATCTGAAGGCTTCTGTTGTGTGTTTAACAGAACTGTTATCTTTTCTCTCTTGTACTACCATGTGATAGATGATATTCGTTTAGGAGCCACCTGGAAGTGTCTAAGTTATTGAAGTGGCGCTTATCTCCTATGATGAGTTGACCCATGTTGGGAATACGGATGACATCGTTTTATTGAGTTTTCTGCAAGTGACGTGGGCCGTTTTGATCTGTCGAATTCACATGACTGGCACTTCGCTCTTTCAGACTCTTGTTTCAACAGTCCTTTGAAAGTTGAGCTGATTCTAACCCTACCTTTGTTGCTGTTGGCAAGATGTCCGAGACCGATGATCATTTTGCCCACTTGATTAGTGCCACCTCATCATTTCTTAATGCTGTAGGTGGCGATAGGTAATGACAATGGAGATACGTCGTCACTGGTGGCATCGCTTGAACATCCGAATATCGGTTTAGAAGAATGTCTGCAACGCACGTTTGCGCTGCGTGTCGGAGAGCTGACCTGTTCGCTCAGAATTTGCGTACTAGTTCTCAGTATTCGACTTCCAGTTAGACTGTCCAGTTAGTTGATTGTGTTAGCTACGGACAGTTCTTCGGCGTGAGTTTCGGATAGTTACAGTTTGACACCAGTTAATCACTATAACGCAAATACAATGGAATGTTGGTTTGAGGGCGTGTGCTATGAAGCATAAGCGCATTCTGTACTGCTTGGGTCGCTTAATCCTTATGTCAACATGGCGCCTACCGCGTAGCACATCGCTCACTGTGTCAAAACGACAACGTCGTTACGGGCAAAGTAAACCTTGACCATCCCTGTAAATTGCATTTGAGTTTGTTGAGTCTTAATTTGGGGACAGTGCGATCTTCCAAATCACCGTTCGGAAACGCCCGCAAATATGACTGTGAACCGCAGTCATTCACTTGCTTGGACTCACAAGATTGTTGACTCCTCCACAAATTATTTTTTTGCCATCCCTTATATTCTTCTCGTATGCTTAACTAGTTAATAGGTTAGTTGGTGTCGTTCCATAATATAAAACTTCGTTTGTGAGTAGTATGGCGCATGTTTCCGGGACCAATAGAACAGGTCTGAACGCCAGGAGCACGAGAGACCAGAAGTGATTTTGTGTATACACTATGTAGGACATACCACCACGGAAAATGACGATGCATCGCCACCCAGCGGGTACGAATGCACGCGCTCGTTGTTTTGTTTTCACATAATCTGTGGGTAATTTTATGTAATAACTAACCTCCCAGTTCAAGCCTCTGTTGTGGTTAAAACAGTTGGTGCCGTGGCGAACGCGAGGCTTAAAATACCGTAACCCGAACCGTTCGAAGATCGAGACTTCCGGGCGTTCCTGAAGGACTTTGAAGAATTGGGCGAGGTGGTCGGAATCAAGATCAATCGTGGAAAGCTGACTGCCCTGCGGACGCATATGAAGAGCAAGGAGAAAGCCGTGCTGGACGCAATGCGAAGAGGTCCTGCGGGGATGCAGTGGGCCGCTGCGAAAGAGGTGTTAGTGGCTGTGTTTGACAGCCCGTGCGACTGCCAGGAAGCCATGGAACGGATCCATCCGTGCCACTCACCCAGGATTGCTGAACAGGGCACTACTAGACTTGGATCAAGAATCACAACGGCAGTTGTCTGTGGAGCGGTTTATTAAAGGTCTCCCGGTTGCGGTTCATGACCAAGTCCGTATTGCCCATATCGTCAGGCAGATGGAGCTTTGTGAGCTTGCGAAGGTGACGCGGGTGTTGGAGGTTATGTCGGTGACTGTGGTGGATGCGAATTACAATACAAACAAGAAGATACTACAAGAAGTGCATATGGCAATGTAACAGTTGGCATGGGATGTAACTGCACTGAGAACAGCATCACGGAGGAATGATAGACAAGGAAGCTGTTTCGTCTGTGGTGAAAAAGGGCTTTGGAAGAAGGACTGTCGAACCTGGGGGTTTAAACAGTAACAGGAGCGATTGAGTGTGGAGCCGTACATACAAAGGTGGGAGTCGACGTGGAGATAGAGCAGTACTCGGTGAATACGAGGGCAGCTATTTCGTTGATTGCTCATATTGGAAAGTAAAACGTAGAGTCGACATCTGTGATGACAGTTGGAGGCCTCAACCTGCTGGTAGATAGCGTGTAAGAATGTGGGATGCGCATTGGCAATCATGCCGTGAAGCACCGTTTTGTTGTGTCCGCAGAAACCAGACAAACGATCTTTGGAGCCGATTTTCTCGCCGCAACAGATGTCGTGGTTGTCCTGAAGTTCAAGAAGCTGTCAGCCAGATACGGTACCCTGGCACTGATCGGTAGCAACAGAGTAGCGTCAACCAGGTACACACGGCCAAACCCCCATTTGTACAACCCTTTTGCTCCAGTCCCCGATCGGGGAATATGCGGAGACATTTACGAACGACGATGATCTGTGCAGGTTCTGCAACTGGATTGTACATGAAGTGCCAAGAACCAAAATATTCCAACCTCACGGACCTCGTTGGGTACTGATTAATGAAAAGACAACTACAAGACATGTTGGATGAGAGTCCTATCAAAGAAGCTACCACCCCGTACAACTCATCTATTCTTCTAGCGAAGAACTCAAAGGGAGAATACCGTTTTTGTATGCATTTAAGACGGATAAATGGCGCAACGCAGAACGCAGTTGTGCCAAAACTGTCCGTTGTCAAAATGTTCGATAAGTCGCAACAGGTGAAGTTGTTCGCGGTGTTGGACTTACGCTACGGATACTCACGTATGGCGAGACTACTGCATTTACGGTGGGCGAAAAGCTACTTATTCAAATGCGTGTTGTTCGGCTTATCCGGACCACCGTTCACATTTCGACACCCGATGGTTCAATCGGTAAAGCGACTGTATACTATGGCGGTGTATGGAGGTGATATTGTGACACACTGCAATACAAGATCGGAACATGCTGTCCACCTAGATGTCTTAAAGCGAATTAAGAACTCGGTGCTGCGGATTAATGTCGATAAGTCACAACTTGGGCGGTCGTCGCTGGTATTACTGGGACACACGGTGGGTCGAGATAAAATCAAGCCTTTGCCAGAGAAAATAATGACAATTAGAAACTCCGTGGCTCGGGATTCTAAGCGCACTTTGAGATAGTTTCTGGATCGAGTGGAGAAATGTTCATTGAATTATGTCACCAATGTACGAACCCCTTCAAAACGACAAGCAATTTGAATGGACCGACGATTTCCAGAGGGTATCTATGCGAGTGCAACAAGAGATGAGCGAGTAACAACTGACGCTGAAACATCCGAATACGTAATGAACATTCATCGTGGCAGCAGATGCCTGCGACCGTGGCATTGAGGTAGTCCTCATGCAAACGAACGGAGTAGTCGAATGTGCCATTAGAATCCTGATCTCAGCAGAGTAAAAGTATTCGACCATTGAGAGGGAGTGTTTGGCAACTGTTTGGGCGCTAGACAAGTGGAGGCCGTACTTGTTGGTGGGCAGTTTCACGTGGAGAAGGATGAGAAGCCGGTAGAATGGATCAGAACTGCGAGTCTCGAGAGGTAAATTAGCTTAATGGATGTTGCGTTTACGGGAGTATGGTTCTACGATCAGCCTATGCTTGGTTTTAGTAGTTGCCCCGCTGACTGTCTTTCTCGACCAAGGGTAGACGACGAACTTCTCAAAGTGACTTTTGGATTAGTGATGGGGCAGGACCCACGAACAAACAATGTCCTCCGGAAGGTGGTAGGTGCTCTTGTTGGAAGCAACAGGTGGTCGGGCTTGTGTACTGTTTTGGTCCGGCAGGCTATGTTGACTAGAACTCTGGTCCTTCCAGGTGCAACCTTGTCAGACAGGCCAAAGGGGAGCAGTTAGACGAAAGGCAGTTACACTCATATGATTGTATGTCGCACTACTGACCGCGTAGGAGTGCTTAGTTAGTGAGGCATGATCCTATGGGCATACAGCAGAACTATTTTTATAGTTGCGGCACTGCTGTCTTCCGTATCAGGAAGAAGGGGATTAGAAAAGGTACCCTCAAGCAAAGAGCACGCCGATCGCCCAACGGTTGACCATGACCGCCGGCGTATTATTCAGTACGGTAGAAAAGCATCAAGTATCGCTCAAAATCCCGATGTAGCTTCGAATACATCCGCCGCACGTAGCAGTGCTCAGAATCAGACATTACTGTCCTATTCACTGAGCCCTCGGGCTATGCAAGCCCCCCATTGCCAAGAGAGTCATTGGCTCCGGGTAGGGTCCCCCAAGTAAACCCTATATCCTGTTGTCTCGCAGATCAGACTTTTGAGTCGGAGGCTCGGGGTGGGGTCCCTGAAATCCACCTTCTTCGACGGCCGGGAAGTATCAGAAGTTATCCACAACGGCATTACTAACCGATCACGACTTTCTCCTACTGTTTTACTCCCTATTTCTCCTGCCTTCCATGTGCCTTCGGGTGATAATTGTTTTCTGAGGCCAAGACAACTGGTAAACATTGGCGCCTTCAATGTCCGCACTCTCCTACAAATCGGTCAGCAAGCTGCTCTGGCAAGTATTCTCTCAAGTCTGGAGCTTGATGTGTGCTGTGTGTCGGAGACGCGAGTCTACGATTCTAGCACAGTTATCCATTTGAGCTCACCTCTAGACAGCTGTCGATCCAAGCTCTTCTGCCTCAGGGTTTCTGGTGATGCCGAAGCTGAACCCCACGGTCGAGCTGGAGTAGAAATCGCGCTGAGTTCCCGAGCAGAGCAATGTTTGCTCGATTGGATCCCAGTGAACAGTCGCTTGTGCGCTATCAGACTCAATACATCGGTAAAAGTCTGTCGACGCAAATCAG
>QNGE01000050.1:0-71581 GCA_008508345.1 Paragonimus westermani | reverse complement strand
GGAAGAGATGCCAACCATCTTCCAACCCCCAACCTGGAGGACCAGGAGACTGTGGTTTGTCAGACCTCTACCTGTTGGCCTGCCTGGTATGAGCAACTCTGTCCAGTTTAGCCCAACAGGTCATCGAGATGCGCAAGCCGTCACATCACGTCAAGGTCCAGTCTCACTGTGACGGACCTGGAATTATCGGTCTGGCCACAACAAGTGGGCAGAAGATGTCATGTGTCGTTCAGCGTAAACACACCCCATGATATCTTCGGTCATACTACTACCATGTCTCCTCATCAAGTTTATCCAGACTGACTATTTCATCTCTAATGCTCGTAACTCTTACTCGCAGTTTCAACGGGCATATGTTTCCAAACGCCTCATACGATGCGGAAAGTATTCATAGTTGAAGACTGTCTGCCCTTTCCTGTTCCAGTTATCCAGTCTTGTACGGTCCCGAAAGATTCTTCCTGTGGCGTTTTCGGAATGACCAGCACAAGTGTTGGAAACCCTCAGAATGACCTTCAGTTTGTCGCGTTTAGCTATAAGTGAAGGTTGTTTTTTTGTCACCTGCACTTGTGGATCCATATTTGGAAGACGGCCGACTACGCACTTTAATCTCTTTTACGCTCAAATGTCTTTGTTCATAAGCCAGTGCCTGCCTGCTTTTGAACTCAATTACTGTTGTGTAACGTGATATGGCGTTGTTGGGGATGACAGGCGTTAGTCTGAAGCCAACGTGAGCGTACGATTAACTTTACGGATTCACATCGTTACAAGGAGCTGTTTTGCAAAGAGGATGCACTTAGTCTTGTCGAAAAGACCAGTAGGTCCAAAAATTCCTTGGTACTCTACTGTCCGAATAAGCGTCTTTATTTTGTCACTTGTCAATAAACGAAGCTGGGATCAACGCATTCACCTTTGTCGAGGTTGTTCTTGTGTGACTGCGTTCAACGGACCCAACTTCTAGTTGGTCATTCTCCTGATGGTAACAAAAACTGACACCGTAGCTGTTACACACTTCTGTCACCTTTTTGACATGGAATCACCGATGATTTACATAGATTGTTAATTTAGTTGGAAGGATTGTTGAAGGCCGTTTGTCGCAATCCTTACTGTGGTGTTAATAAAATCAGTCTGAGCATGATGTTCTTCGCACCTTGGGCTTCAGTGTTGCTTCAACTGTCGATGGAACACTGTCAGAATGTTGTAACTGATCAGTTTCAGGCTGGCCAATCTGGTCTTCAGTAGTTGAATCCATCAATCTGGTCTACGCAGTTAGGTCATGTTTCTCCCCTATTGTCTTATTGACAAATAGTCACCTCTCAGTCTTATCTTACGTGCTCATCTGTTCCGATTTCACATTGAGGGTTCCTGACTCTCTTTACTTCAACCGTTTCCGTCTAGGTTTAGGCAACCTGACGGTATCCACCCTTACTTATGGTCTAATCTTACGCACAGCCTGAGATATCTGGTATTATAAAATCTGAGAATTTTAAATAGTATGTGCATCATTTGTAGAGTCAACTTGGAAACACTGGGCAATTCAAACTCAAGCAATCAATCTACAGCTGAATTATTCGGCTTCTAAGCAATAATGAACCTTTCTGCAGTTTTCTGCTACTCGGTTGATGTACGGTTGTCAATAGTCGAATAGTAACTTTGGACCTCCAAGCATTTACTAGTGCCCCTCATCATCGCTTCCCATCGCCATATCCTCTGACGTAGGCCTTGTAACAAAGTTCGATGAACACCAACGAAGATTATGGATAATTGGGTTCGATGGAATGAATGTTGTCCTTTGATTAACTGAGTCGTCTGACGTAATAACAAGTAATGAAGCGGGTTAGTGAAAACCTCAAAAATCGTGTCTTGTAGGTGTGATTTCTGTTTGTAGTTTGTGTGCACCTTGGTTTAAAGAGGAGGGTTTTAAGAAATAAGCTGCATCCCTTCCTTTTCTTTCTCGTTTAAACTAAAGTTTGTTCTTTCTTTACGGTTCTGTGACAGTGGAGAATTGGCGTCAACCACCAGTGTATTGATATCGGTGGTAAGGAGTTGGCACTAAATCTGATGAAATTCAAACACGGTCGCCTTCCTGGGGACTCTTTACTCTTCCACTCAAAATTTTATCTCTGAGCTTGCACGCAGGTACTGGTTGGGTTGTGACTTGATAATGAACATGAGGTGCTGGTTGTTTTAGGAATATTGTTGATTAGTTATACGGATGTTGGTTTAATCCCAGATCATTTCCACTGTTCTATTCAAGTCCGAACTACTTAACATCTGAATTGTTACATGTAACCCACGCAGATTTGTCACGTTGTTGGGAAAACTAATTTGGTATTTGTTCCGAAACTTTAATTTTATATTTAGGTACGCCACTACTATCCCATTTGCATAGCCTATATTCCATTAAAATTTTTTATCGCATAATCAAAAGATATCTGCAATCTGCATTTACCAGCAAAGGCGCTTACAATAAGGTGTGCTCACTGTTTGACGTTATCAGCATATCGGTTTCCATTTAGTTTCAGAAAAATAACTTGACCAACACACATTTTTGGTAATCCATCATCGGTTCTGTATAGTTATAAGATAGAATAAGAGGTGAGCTGAAATATGCAATTGATCAAAATCAAAACCGCAATAATCATTTGCTGTTCCAAGTTTGCCCCCCCCCCCATTGCTGATAGGTGGGTAGGTGAATGAGAGGCCAATGCAGTTAGTCTTGAAGGTGTACCAGTTGTTCATGACTTGTCATTGTTTGTGTATTCTTTCATTTGCTGGTATTTTACGGACTGAATACGTCGAATAAACTACCAAGTAGCTGTCTGAATAAATCAGAACCGGAATTGCAATTGTGTCAGATCTTGTCAAAAGCACCCCTCGGAAGCATGCGTTTTGGTCAATCTACGACCTTTCAATCAAAGACAATCAGGTAGGTTTTAGCAACGGCCGAATCGGTCACTACCAGATTCCACTGTTCAGAGCTTCAGGTTTAAGTAACCATTTTCCAAGAACCTGTGACTATCCATATTCCTCTCGATGAATTTCGCATTCTCTCTTCCTCTGTTCCTACCCAGGACTGTTATGCGCTGGGAATAAAAAACATTGTGGTCCCGAAAGCGGGTGATTCGGTGTTTGATGCTGCCCGTTTTCTGTATTCTGGCTATGTCCTGGAATGCAAGCGCCATGGGATCATCTATAAAAGTCGTAGTCTGTGGTCAAGCAACGCGGAACCGGAAGACACGGCTCGGGTGCACTGGGAGGTGGTACACGTTTGGTCTGGCGAGAAGACATTGCTTCAGGTTAATCAAACCGTTTGGTTCACCTCAATTTTCCTTCGCCTACCACAATGCACCTCGAAGGATGAGTTCTGTAGTGCACATTGCAAAATTCATTTTACCTGTGTTTGTCCCAGTCCAATCTGTATGTGCCAAATGCATGATGACATCGTTAATATGATTCTCGTGAATCCGAACACTGTGGTGTTAAATTCGCGATTAGGCTGTATATAAATCGCTACAAAGTTATAGTCGGTGTTCCATGTTCTGGTTAATTCTGCAGATTCCCTTGACTTGATGACAGTTACTCATTAGTACCTCGCCAAGCCAACTGGAGATTTAGGACAGTACACAAAGTGAGGCGATGAAAACAATGATGCAGAATCTTCACATTCACTATGGTGTTCTTTGTTGTTGCATGTTTATATAATTTCTCCTTCGGGCTCAATATCCTGACATTAAATGTTCAGGCACTTCACAATGATCCATATATTATAACTTCCTCACTTTATTGTCTACTACTAAACGTTTATTTTGGTTTAATTTTGTATTGTATGCATTCCTTGGTATTTGGTTTTTGAAAGTAATGCGTCAATGCCGAGTACTACCGATGACGTGACAGCAGATGTCGTAGTATGTAAACTAGTATGTGTAAAGTGATCCAGCATCGTCACTGATCCGCGCTAACTAAAGTCACGCACCTAACGTATGCATTTTAATGTGCCCTACTCCACAGCACACAAAATGAGTGTGATCATTTCGCTTCTCGTTTTGACTTCCTATGTTCAACTTTTCTGCGTGTTCAATCCGTTCCTCATCGAGTACTTACCGTATTGCGCTTTCTGTCTGCATCACCCTCGACAACAGTAACTCAGTGGTCGAAGCTGTTACTCACCCACCATATGGCTATACGAATGAAATAGGACTTGTCAGGGGCTAGAGATATCAAAATTGGAACGGTATGTTATTCTAAATGAACATGATCCGCCGAGGCGGAAATCAATGAGAAGTAGTGGCGTTGGTCACATTGTGATATGGGCTGTCTGGATTAAGCTGAAAAGCACACAATTCACATGGGCGAGCAATATGTTCATCACTCCTAATCCGTAGTTAGCCTTTATATCCCTACTGTTGCTTGTTTTCCGCAATGCTGGACGTCTCAACTTATCCTTATCTGGCGTCTCTGATGCTTCGCCATACCGTCTTATACTTAATGTCTAGCCGATAATCGAAGCCACAGATTAGCCAGTATCGAAAGTCGATTGTGAGGTTAGGCACAGGCTGCCTACCGAAATTCGAACAATCCACGGTTATTCAATATTCACCTTATTCAGCATGTCGTAAATCAGTAAATCATGTGTGGGATGGAAGCTACAAATCAAACTATCCCGTTTTGTTCAATTTTAACTTGTCTTGCGTTGCGATTACTGACACAGGAAAATGGCTGTTCTCTTTTAACTGTGAAGTTTGTGAAACTTCTTGTGCATTTTTTGACTCCAATTCAGGGTGTACATCCCTTCAGTCAAATTCTCATGGATGGTCTAAACTCTGTCACTAAACAAGTCAGCGAACTGGCTGGTCCGCCCGTTCGTCTGTTGGGTGACCTGTTCGCTGACAGTCTGGCTCCAGAGTATTGGCAACCAAATGCAACCATTCGGATGTGTGCCATTTGTAAATTCGAATTCCCTAGCCCATCTGTGGATGGTGTAGACTATGACTCATTGGCGAAACAAAAAGTAGCTGTGGAACCTACAGGAGAACATCGCTCTAACGCGGACGAGACGACGTTGGGCCTTGGTCCCGGAAAATCGGTAAAACCAATGCGCAGTACCCAACTGCTTTCGCGTACTTCCACACTTACTCCCTTGTCGTTGGAAGAGGCTAAAGATACGACAGGCCTCATGCCTGTGAGTAAACCGGCTGCTATCTCGAAGAAGGAGCTGATTGACACGGACAAACATCACTGCCGCGCATGTGGTCGAGGTGTTTGTGGGGCTTGTTCCACCGGTAGTCTACCTGTACCTGGATTTGGCCCAGGTCCTGTCCGCGTTTGTGATGAGTGAGTACAGAATCATTTCTTCACATGTTGTTTCTGGTCCAGGTGCCCAATCTGTGGTTTCGTTATGTTCTCAGGCAACCTGAGTTCCCCATTTCCACTTTTTATTTTCCTGAGTTTCTCTGTGGTCTTATTGTGCCTATATTTGGTTGTTATACCTTCGATTGAGCATATTCGTGAAACTGTCGATCAATGCAGTTTTACAGTGCTATTGCAGTTCCTTAAAAGCAACTCAATAAAATTATAATGTCCTCTTTTGAATTAGCATGGTATGTATACAAAAGGATGCGACAAGAATAACTTTGAAGGCTTCGTATAATCCTTCAATTTCTTTGGATCTGTGGCATTCCGTGTAACTTAGTTGGCTGGAGTTCATTTGCAAAGCACTCGATTCAACTTCATCGTTACCCGCTAGCGAATTTGGCAAAGTTCGCAGTCGTCGCCGCTCTATATCAGAATCCTCTACCTACTGGAACTTCTCAAATCCTCCAAGCTTTTCACATTAAACTATATCTGTCGCCGATCCGCTTTTCAACCTGTCTTTGTGTGTGACAATTACGGGGTCAATTAGCGTGTAGTCTACTCCCGTGACCTTCACAGCCAGCAAACGAGAATGATAATTGGGAAAGATTGACTGATATTTGGGGAGCTACATCTTACCCTATGTACAAATCCGTTTTTTATATTAACTGTTGTATCTGGGCTTATCGTTTCCCCTACCTTGTGGTGCTGTAATTGTGCGTTATAGCGAGTGGGCAAACGGGGTCGGTCGCTTAACTACCAGTTATGTCAATAGCCGGTATGGATCTTAAACTCATCAATTACTTGCAAAAGAATTTTATCGCAGTAAAGATGGCATTTCTTTCCATCTTCTCCCTAGCTATGCCACCATCCACCCGAGATTTTCCGTCACTCGAGAGCATTTCAAACTACACCGTGTTTGCGTCAACTTTTTCGATCAGGGTGATGTTTAGAAAGTACGGCTGCTCCGTAAATTGTGATCAGCCAAATATATTAACTTTTAACCTTTTGCCGAAGAACCTATGCAACCTATCCAACGGACTTTTCCCCATATTGCCGATCACATTCCGCACGTATACTATTCCCTGTTGTTGAGATCCGATCTTAGAACGGGGACAACGATTGCAATGCAGGACGCTTTTACCTCCACTCTTGTTTCGTTTTGAATACCACTGGCTAGGACTGTGCATTCGGCGAATAGCCCTGACTCCGCGTATCACTACTGTAGCTGACTCAAACAATTCAACTCAATCTGATAAAGGACCGGTTGTTTATTTGTGCAACAATCTGCATGAACGTGAACATGAGGGTCAAGTAGATACTACGATAGGATTACTCGAGCAAGTGGCTTATACAGTAGTGTGAAGTAGTGGGTGTAGACAGGCTGAACGAAATAACTGACACCCTTAACCCGTCGACCTGTTGACTGAACTATGAAGGTCATTGACAATTGTATGCCCAGAGCGGATGGTGAACGCAAGTCGTAATTTCCAACATAATCAAAATCTGATTGGTTTTGTTAACAATTTTGGGTTCAAACAGAGTTCAAGAATGGCGCAACCGCTTTGATATTATATCTCAACACCTATTTTTCGTATAGATAGAAGCTTTCTCCATTTTGTCACAATGTAGTATACAGGATAGATTGGTTAGATGATAAATATGTTATCCCAAAGACACGCTATCGTTGTGGGATTGCTTCTAGTCTCCTGTGCAATTCTTCGTAGTCTGTTGTTGTGTTGTTTTCAGTTTGACTGATGCTATCACGAGTGAACAAAATATTGAATACAATCATGACCATTATCCTCAATTATTGCACATCAAACGGTTTACCCGTCTATAGGAACTTGCTTTGTTCTGCTGTTAGTCGTTCTAACTAAGCCTGGATATACCAACGTTACAATGACGATACTCTCAAGCCCGTTCACCTGGTTTTTACTTCACCCACCTTTGTTTTCGTTTCGGAAGGTAGTAAGTTTTCAACATGGTGTGAGAAGAGAAGGAAACTGCAGTTTTTAAAGTGTGGAATCCGCTGATGATTGTTCCGTCCGAACTGCCTGAGGTGGACAACAAGAACAGGCTTCCAGATAACTAACGTTTATAGTGAGAGAAGTATGTAGATTTTGTTAGTTGAATAATCTATCAAAGGTCCTTAAGGAATACGAGGTGGTGACGTCTCGACATGCAGTCAGAGATGAAATTCTTAGTAACCTGACCTTCGCGGACTAAGTGGAGAGGGACGAACCGAGCGTAATCATTCGCAAGATGGAGAGTGGTTTGCGCTCTAGCCTACAGAGTCGCGTGAGAACCTGAACAAAACTAATCTAAGTGGCACTAGGCAATTTCAATTTGTTGGGGGGAAAACTGTTTTTGTGGAGTTTTTACAATTGTTGTTGGGCGACATGCGTTCTTGCGTTTTAATTGGCCAGTGCGCTGTTACGTTCCCACGACCTTATGTCAGCAACTCAGTAGGTGCATCTGATGAACATTCATACAGCAGCTGATCACCGATTTTTTGGCGTCGACCGACCATAGTTCCGTCTGCAATGCCATATGTGTGAACTCTGATATGCTGATTTTAACGCGATTAGCAATCATTTTAATTCGACGTGAAACCCCAGATATCACTCGTTTAGTCAACTGTACGTGCAAGTTAACCGATGAGTAATCGAAGATTCGTCTGATACAAATATAATACCATTCACATTCAATCCTATCTTTTACGTTTCATTCTGCTGCATCATGTTGTAACTAAGCGCTCAATGCGAGTTCTCGCACCTGGGTCTGTCGAAAGCCTACTCTCAGGTTTCATGTTATTCTACACTGAATCTAAAGATGTAATCTCAACTTATGATCCAGAATAATTCACTCTGTTTATTTGACCAGATAGTCAAGTTTCACACAATTCAACACACCTGCACCAGTTACTTGACAGTTTCTGAACCAACCGTTTCACCACTTCACTCCCTAGAACTATCCAGCAAACACTGTTAGGGATGAGTGTTATTCTTTGATTAACCTCTTGAGCTAGTGATTTTTGCGACTTTTGATGGTCGGTTGTTTCTTGGTCGTTTCTAACCCTTCAAATCTATGGAACTTCTTAACCAACTTGCATATGTTTTTTAAGCAATGGAACATATACTTGAGTGCTGGTTATTAAGCCTCCCTTGGCTAACTTGACGTTTTCATTGCAGGCCGCACGGAGAAATACTGGCTCACTACGTCGCTCACTTGTCAAAAGGTCTCGTTTTTGCCTGGCTAGTGAAACTGCAGTTGGACACTTTGCCTCTATCCTGTTTAGACCGGAATCTGTGTCCATACATTGTCTCAACGACACAGTACGTGGCTGGCTGAGCAATAACCCGGGTGCGTGTATCAGACTGATTCTCAGCCATCTTCTCACGGCCCATAACAGGGAGATAGGACTAAACAATAAGCCTTTCTCGGCGAAATTGATACCACTAAAGTTCACTGATGTGGTCATACTGTTATAGTTTCACTAAGACCACAACCACACCAAACACGTTCGTGTGTAGAAGCTATCCTAGGAATTGTCTTTCTGAACTTATGGCTGTTGATTAGGGGGCTTTTGGTTTGTCACAACATACTACTATGTTTATCACAGTAGCAAAGGTAGCTGGTTATAATTTACCCATTTAATCAATTTGCGTTCGAAGCCAGCTGTCCCGGTGTTCAGTCTGCTGACTGTCTTACGGTGAATGCACTACCCGTCGGTACTAACCGATTTGTGTACTTTATTCTTTACGTTTCGTTCGTAGTTTTAATTCGGATGTTAAAACAACTCATTACTCGCATACGTAAACATCCGATTGTCTATAACGAACACATGACAACAGGAACTGTAATTAGGTGTGAGGCACACTAATTTAACGTCAGTGATACTGGTTGTTCCGGCGTCTTTGGTACTCAAGGATACTGTTGGAAATGTTGGATCAGTGTAGCTTCCGTGAACGTCAACAGCTCCGAGTTTCGATGATAAAGTAACACGTTGAACGATGCCGATCTGCATGCAAATGTTCTTAGCACGACAGAGCTCCGCGTCCCGACTTGTTCGCTGGATTGTTATTTCACTCCCGCATTTGATCAACATTTGGGAATGTGTGTTCCTATCCCTTGTCCTAAACTTCTGTCCGTCTTGTCTGTATGGATATCGCCAAAACTGTTGATGGGCTGGTAAATTATATTGGAGACAATGATCTATTGAATCATGATCGGAACCATGAGAAACTATGTTACAAGTGGAAGCTAATCATCACTATTCAGCAGCTGGGTATGCACTATTCGAGACCAATTGTAACTCTTTACGTACTTCGCTTGTGATGTGAGCGCACTTTTGGAAGTCAAAGTCAGCCTAATTTGCCCTTTGGAAACCATCTTAATGGTTTCAGTCATCTCTCGTTCACACTGAATCTTTATAAACTTTTCCGAATAACCGTTGACCGGTTGGCGTTCCTTTACAGCTTTTGTCCCTTATTGATGCTGACATTAAAAGAATTTTTTTCTTGCCTCAGGACATAGGAGAGGGTTTATACTGTGACACGCCGTGTTGTACCATTCTTACATAGACTGGTTTATATGAAACCGCCAAATCTTGATGGAATAAGTGCAAAAGGGTAAAGTTGGTTGAACGGAATGCCTTCGGTAGAACTGATGCCTCGTCGATATATCGTGTGTAGACAGTGCTACAGTCAGTGAAGTGGGAGAACTCTTGTTTAACCATTACTGGGAAAATTTCCGCCATTGTCGGATCCAATGAGCTGCTCAGTACTATTCCACGAATTTGCTTGTATTCAGTACTATGAAAATTAAGTTGAATTTGTTTAATGGTTCTGGCGAGAAATAAAAATGGAGACGGAACTGACAGCCTCATGTGGGGTTGCATTCATGAACAAATATTCGATACTCAGCGGTATGTTCTGTAGGGCATTTACCAATTTAGATGAACCTTTTACACAATGGCAACCAATGCGTTCACGAATGAATGTCCACGGATCATCTAGCTGGCACATGGTGTTGTCCATATATAGATTGGGTCTTAACAACACATCGCCTTTGTATGATTTCGGCTCCATCAGGTTGACATTTTCCTGGGAATTGTTAACCGGTTACTTCAACATTTGGTTGGTAGTTGCACTTCTTGCTAATAGTTTTTCGGAGATATATTGATTTTTATTAACGATGTTTCGTTCAACAGACTTCACATTCTTTTAATCTTTTTCCACCCAAACTCTTAACAAGAGATTGAGGGTAGCCTACCCACTTCAGACATTTTGATCAGTTATCGCGCGGATGGTCCTCATATAGCACGCTGTTTATGGTTTGCTTCGTTTCCACCCAGTCTACATGCGAAGCTATTGATATCTATAGAAGCCACGCCGATTGAATAGCGCTAACCGATTTGCTGCACTCAAAAGGCGCTGACGTATAATTGCTTTGGAATTGCCCCTGGTTTTATAAGTATGCGTCACGATCAATTTATGTCCTTGCTCGCGTACGTTTGTTATATGTAGTCGGTGGTTTTGTGTTCCATCATCTGTAGTAAACGAAGTGTTAGCATAAGAACTCAATTTTGCAAACAGATGCTTTCGGTAATTTCCATCAGGATTTTGCGAGCTGTACATGAAAATTGTGATAAATCAACTAAGTCGCATAAGTGGTGTGGATGACAGTCCACTGGAGGAGGGTAGGAGTGTTGGTGAATGCGGTAGACTATGGTACGCACAGCTTTTGCGGTTTTTAATAACCTGGTTGATTTATCACAATTTTCGTATATAACTCGCAATTACCCTATGTAATTGTAAAATCCGTATGGGCTGAAACTTTAACATCTCGCACTGTTGGTCTTTCAGTCGTGTTGATGAATTAGATCAAGGTAACTCAGTGTTTCAAGTTAAAACAACTGCCGATTATCACTAACGACACCAGCTGAGTTCATCTTTTTTATCTTGTGCTCATTTTCCCTGTGGTCGATGTGTTTCAGGTAGTCTTTTACTCTGTATTGTGTGAGACTGCGACTGGTGACTATACTTTGTTTAGAACGCACCATTCTAAGCTCCTTCTGGTGACTGGTGAGTTTCCTTCATCTTTTCTTACTCAGCTGTTACACGAAACGTCGTGGTCGCCGTGTGTCTAGTCCACATACCGATTCAAAAGCTCGTATGACCGAAACACAGCTAACCTCAAACCCGAACAATGTCTATACCGGACGGAAAGCGCTGGAAATGTATTCGGTCACAGTGAACTCTGTGCCACCGGTGTTCAGCATGTTCAAAGGTCAGTTGAGTGATTCAAATGTGTTAATGCATTTTCTATCATTTCTTCTGTTTTTATACACTTCAACATTTGTCTTGTTGCACACACGACTATTTCACGTTCGAACTGTGGTGTCCATAATGAACCATTGAGATTGTTTTATCTAACAGGAGATTTGATAAACAGACAAAACTAATCCGGGCTCTGTATCATGTTGATTCTGCAAGTTATAGGAGCGTGTCATCCGTGTTATTTTCTATTTTAATGACCGTTCGGTTTGCCAGACACACTACTGCTTTACTCTTGGTATTGGTTCTACACAAGATCATGAATGCGTTTCAAATTTTAGTCGCTTGATCATTTGTTTCTCTTATCCGCGCGAACTACAGCTGTAGCCTTCGTTTTACCGCAGTTTATAAACAGATTAGACTAGCCGTTCGGTGCGCGTTATTGTCATCGTAATCACAAGCAGTAATAAATCGACAATAGGCGTTCAACTACCGTGTAGTCATAGATAACGTTTATAGAATGGGGTATCCGTTCCCGACGACCACAAAATGACAAAATTTATGTTGGTCGCAGGAACAACGATACTAGCAATAAAAGAACTAGCATACAGACGAATCTCAGTTTCCTCCGAGTCCTCGAGGCGTTTCAGCAGTACAACGAAACCAGGCGAAAAGCTGCGTCCAAGAACTACACGAAAACGATTAGAGTCATTGTGATACGATGTCGATCATGGGGAGAAAGCTATGAAAACCCATCAACGTTGACAACTGTTGAACGCTGGTTCAAGTGGATGCAGCACGAGCAGGACAAAAGCCACTTGAATTTGCATGGTGGTAGAGGGGGTTGACAGGCGGATAGGTGGACACAACAAAGATCTCGTCAGTTGGAAGTCTAACAGTGGGTTAAGAAGGGAGGGGATTGATTAGGCGGAATTTCGCTTTTTCTAATAAGTCTGAACACGTGACCTACGTGTGAACTAGAGGGAACGAATGAACTTCTTTTGTGAGGTCCCTATGCCTAAGCCTTAACATACAAGCATTTTGGTTGCAACTGAGAGCTAGAGGGCGTCTACGGACTGTTATCATTCACTATTCGTCCCAATTGTTGTTGTTACTTCGCAGACACCTCTGTCACACACCGGTAACTGTTGCGTCGGTGAAACCGGTTAGCACTCGCCCATCCGAATTCTCCAAACCACCGCTTTATTACTGTGATGGCCTTCATCCTGAAATACGAACGACATCTATGTGGGCTATTCTACTTGTAATTTATTTCAATTCTGTTGTCATTTGTTCATTTCGTACCTCCAGCTAGATCGACCGCATCGTTCGTAAAGTGTTCGGTGCGACAAACGGTTAGTCGTTATCCTCAGTGTATAGCGCAACTGTCCAAGTTGCGTTTTTCAGGAATGGACGAGCGTGCTCACCTGCTCCCGAAGTGTTCATATCACACCGTTGTGTGCACAGTTGTTCATTGTTGCTGATTCGGAGTTCCATTGTTATCATAGTCCAACTAGTACTTCGCTGCACCCTATTGTTGTTCAACTCCCAGTGCCCAATCCTCTCGGCCGTACGCCCTTAATTGACATCTTAGTGCTAATGCTGGCTGTAGTTTGATTGTGGGAATTGGTGACCACAAATCCGTAACGGCACCGATTATCACATTATTAGTTGCGGCTGCGCTAACCGGTCAATTCTGTCGCGATGTTTTGCCAAAGTTTAAGCAGCTTGACCCTGCCTAATTCACCTGCCATTTACTATAGCGAATAGCAGCATACAACCGTCTGCATTCGTGTCTGGACTGTTTTTTATACTCAAGACCTTATATTGATAAGTCGTAAATGACCTGACAGACAATGTGGCAGCGTGATACTCGATAGCTTACTGCTCCGTTTCTCCTCCTTTTGTAGACACGCTCAAAGGCTTTGTCCGTCCTGATTATTGGACCCCAGACCACTTGTGCAAAGTGTGCGCTCTATGTGATCGCCCATTCGGCCCTTCTCGACATATTCATCATTGCCGCGCATGTGGTCGGGGTGTGTGCCAACCGTGTTCTCCACATCGACAGCCAGTCCCTTTGCGTGGCTTAGACTTACCTCATCGGGTCTGTAATGATTGTTTTCGACCTAATACGTGACTCTATCACTCTCGTCTCACCCTCGCGGTCTTTCCGGATTCCAAGCAATCTATGGATATTAATTCGTCCCGTTTCGACCACGCTGGATTTACTTCTCAGCCTGTCGACTTTTGTCTTCTGAAGCCTCACTCTTTTTCTCCGAAGCAACCGAGCCACGTGTCGAATTGTGCGGCAGCTGTTTATCCACGGCCACTATATCCTCTTCCTCCTTTTACACACACACACACGAACAGTGATTTCTCAGTCACGCCTTTGATTTACCACTCTCACTACTATCCGCATCGGCGTTAATATTCCAAACCGTCTTGAACACTTTGTTCGCGTTAAGGGTGGTTTTCTATCACTGTTCATAAGCACGTGTGTGCATTATTTCTGAAACAAAAAAGAAATTGACGTGTTTATTTCTATAGCTTAACTTGATAAATCTGTGATGGGATTATTCCCTCCAAGTTCTTGTTGATAAGCGGCGTTAACTCCCTTAACAGCATTGTCCTTATCATTTCAACTGGTCAGACCGTCAATCTGCGGGGAAGGTTTGATGGTGTACTTTCATGTTTGTTTGTTCCGTTCATCTGTAGAAAATGACCTGGCAATCTCTGTTCTGATGTTCACTCAGCTCTCACGCTTTGACCTGTTGTTTTCTATTTCTTATTTTTTTACATTTCTTTTGTCCAACTCACATTGACTGGTCACGTGTTATTTTTGGGAACCTAACCTCAATGGATCGCCCCCCACATACATGTATTTACTTATCCACGATGTCATTTACCGCTTTATCATTGTTATAAGTGATTATTCTAAATTATTTCGATGTCACTCACCCCCTTGGTCTCATTTAAAAACACTGACGAATACCATTGTGCTTATCTAATCCGTCAAACTTACTCCCATTGCCCATCTTCCTGTCACTTCTGTCCTCTGGATTACATATTATTTTCTTTCGGTCGGTTTCCTTTTATGCGGGTGTATTTGATTCCTCTCTGTAACGTCGCCTTTTTATAGGCCCGCATTGTGGGAAGATAGTGTTGTGCGGTTAAAATTCACAGGTTAGTCGAACATTGATTTATAATTCGAATTTTTCGTATCTAGAGCGTGCTGAATGAGGCTGTATACAGAGTGCTGACTCCTTTTTCTCGCACACCAGTTTCGGATACGTTCCATTAGGAATTGTCTTGCTGGTGATATTTGTCAATGCTCTTCACTACTACACATTCGATTCTCCAGTGGACAAGCTGATAAAGGACTGTCTTCGACATTCACGGAATGCCATCGCGGTAAACCCTGTAGAATAGCAGATTGGTGGATCCTCATGTGCTTACGACGAAATGTTAGGTGACCTGAAGAGAACACAACCAGTGACCAGCAACATAGTACTGTGTACTTCCGCGTGCTCTGTACACTCTTAATTGACAAGCTGACTCTCCTAAGACTGCTGTGGCTACGTTGGTGTGGCTTTTTACATTAAAATCTTGGAAACCGTTGCGCGATTTGTGTACGCCAGATTCTTCGCTAGTGGACGAGGAGTTATGGAGTATAAAGGGGTGATGTGCGCTCTTCTGGTGAGCCTTCAGTGACGTTGAACTTGAAGTCACATTAAGTGCTGGGATATGTGGCGCTGTTAATACAAACAGTATGTATGATTAGAAAATCACTCGCAGTTTTCACATTCTTACAGAGATTTCAGTGAGCCTGTCTCGAAAAGAAGCACTAGACTGGAGTTTCGCTCTTACCAGAGCTCACAATATTGCATATGCTTGCCAGGACCGCTATTCGAAATCCGGCCACTCTTTCACGAGACAACTGTGCTGACCACAGCGCCATTGACCTCACATTCGGCGAGACTAAATTATCATAGGCAAAGGTTGAACTATGTTCGCTTGCAAGTAGTGGTCTGACTGTCAGATCGCTTCGATAGGAGACACTGTAACTGCCCCATTAACTCCAATTGATGACTCCATAATCAGGAACTTCTAAGCTGAAATAACAAATCGTTAACGTGTTGAGCGCGGTCACCAGTAATCAGAATTTAGTTGAACAAGTTTAACGATTTCTAATAACTGAAAATCCTCATAGAAACCGTGGGAAACAGTTTCAGCGAACGGATTGTTTTCAAATACATCCTCATCTTTGGCTGGTACAATTGACAAGTTAGAAAGTTACTGATCAGAAGGTAGGAGGGGACAATGTAATTGAATGAATGATTAGCACTACTGTGTGGTTAAGGATGCAAATGAAGTCGGTCCTCAGAAGTCAAGATCAATCCGGCTCGGACAGTGGAATGAGGATAAGTTGTTTCACTGATTGGGTGACCGTGTTTACTCAAGGAAGCCTTAGGGTTTGGACGAACTGTTTTTAAACACGAACTCTGGCGGTGTAGTTGGACTGCGACTGCTTCGGATGTCGAAAGGATGCGGTATTTACCCTCTAGCGACAAAGTGCCCAGGACCCATTGAACGATGCGAAATGCTCTCTCTTTGTGTCTGTGTGTCGGTCACAATTGATCCAGTGGACCAGGATTGATGAATTGATGCTTTTTGGTGTCCTCGAGTGAAACCACGCTGGGCAATGTTCGCGGATTCTTTCAGATTACTACCCAATAGTGCGACTCTTATGCTGAACCTCGAGAACAGTCAAATGAATAGATCAAGGAAAAGGAGGTTGAATGATAACACTGTCCTGAGAATCAGCGTGTATCATTGACTGCAACTGGACAAGCTGAGAAACGGTATTTACCTAGCTGTTTGGTTCGTCGCCTGACTGTCGTATCGGAATATTCTTGTCCACGAAGTGCATAACGTGGTGCTGCTGTTCCAACATTCTGAATTACTCCGGCGCTTGTACGACATTCTCTGTGGCATTTGAAGATAGGAATGTCTTATTTTGCAGATAATTGAGCGTTTTTATCAAGAGGAAAAGGTCCGACAATCCGTATTCCAACGAGCCCCGCCTGAACCGTAAACTTTATGTTGCGTCGAAGTCGGACTGGAGCAAACTGACAGGGATTACGGATGTGCGAAAAATCGGGTTTCCGCACGAATCTATCTGGACAAAATATTGTTTTGTCCGCAAACTGCGAAATATTTATCGTTTACCGATAAACATCACGTGTAAAAACACTCCAAAAGACTGTTCGTCGACTCACTCAAATGTTGCAGCAGAATGTTCGAGCGACAATGGATCTGTCGCGATGCACCAAGGAAGTACCACCCACCGATAGCCAAATATTGTTTCACCGTTTTTATTCATGTGTAGTGGAATACTATAGATTAATTATTCTGGTGCACAACACATTAAGTCAGTATTCACAAACACGCGTTAACCAGACGTGATATATGAAAGCGGCCGTCTAGAATTCCAACCTGATATTCATTGTACGGAATGTACAAATTTTCCCATGTGACATTGTGAACAGCACCAACATGCGTACATTGAGAAGATGTAGTCAGCTCTTGCAACGTATTCTATCTTCAGGACTAAGGAGAATGCTTTTGTGCGCACGAAACCAAGGACAGTTTGAGCATCTCGTGAATTTACGGTTCATATACCAATGATTTTTTTCTGTTTTCACCTTTGTGATGGTTATATTGACCTGCCAGTAGGACAGCAGAACTCTAGCAATGATCGCCATTCGTAGATTTAATCAGCTGTGACAGAAGTATGAAATCCGAGCAGCCATATCGCAGATTACTGTAAGGTTTTTGTTCATGTGTACTGGACTATTACAAAGTAGACAGGTTAGTGCACGGTGCATTAGGTTATTGTTCACAGAAACGCGTTAACCGTTGAGAATTGAAACCGAATATTTATTCCACGGAATGGTCTCGTATGACGCTGTGAACGTCGTTGACAAGCGTACACTGGGAAGATGTAGCCAGTGGCATCTAGTAACATCTATATGCCACATATGGTTAGTCTGTAAAGTACAAGAACGGTCTCGGTATTGGTAGTTGTTCCCTTGTAACGGCATACTGTCCTCCTAATCATGATCCACTAGGGTGATCTGGTTCGAGCATGATACTTTGTCCAGTCCAATTTGTGCACGACATTTTTCAAGTCCGCACGTTTTCAGAGAACAACGCACCTAAATCTAGACAACCGTTCTGAACGAACTGTCCACGTCAGTTTGCATAACGCAACAAATTACATTTATCGTGGATTAAATGGTCAAATAGGACATGTCAACAGGAAGTGGAACATCAATAGCAAAACCGAAGAAATGTTATGCGTCGCTTAGCGTTTTGAGAACACGGTTGTAAAACGTCACGTTAGAGACAATGGTGCGATAAACCTAAAAGCACGTGCCTCAGGTTCTGTAGGGAAAGTGATAAGTTCCGATCAATCTCTTAGTGATTTATAAATCTGATTCGTTCCTAAAAACTGCATTCTGTTGTCCAATGTTTGGTGAAGAAATTACCTTGGCAGCTGATTCCTTTATGGAATTGTCGTGTTTTTAGTTCGTCCAGTTGCAGCCAACGGTGCATGCTCGTTCCCGTCCCAGTGCTGAAACGTTTACGGAGACGTACTAGCAATCGGTTGTTATTGATCATGGACCGTGGTAACCAAGACGCTGGGCTGACGGGACCGAACGACTTAACCAGAAATGCGTGTACACCCCGTACCCACCAATTTGGCTGTGGATATAGTGGTGTGTTGTCCCGTCGCTCACCCTACTCGGCTTGTTCGTTAGGTAGAATTGTCGGTTCGGAATCCAGATCTTTTATCTAGGTTCACATTTTTGGAACATGTCACAACGAAGACTGTAATCTAATCAGTCTGTGTGTTACAGATGTTCGGAGATGTCGGCTTTCTGAAATTGAACATTACCCGTATTTGATCGCAACTTTCGCATTCAGATAAGTCTTTCGATGGCCCATTTCGAAAAGGAGTCAGATCTCATCAGTAGTGCATTTCCTCGTCCGGACTGGAATTTGTACTCCGGCCTTCTTGTTTGTGATCGCGGGTTATCGACTGGATGGGACGGAACGATTCTGTTTAATTTTTCTGAAACAATTGGGCGAACTGAACACTATTCCCACAAGCTTGTGGCTGATAGTTTGAATGTGATCATTCGGTTTTGCCTAGTGTGAGGTTATTAGCGTTGTTGTCAACGCGCTGGGCTCAAGCAAGATGGTCCGCACGAGGACATGCACTAATGATCAGGTTTAACAAGAGTAAACCTCGAGTCTAGTGCTTTCATTCGAAGTGGGCCAGTGGAAAAGCTGATTTGACTACAGAGGCTGAGATCAAATGCGTATGGTGTTCAGTTTGAAACCCTTCAGTCTGGTCTGTGCTGATTACGTGGTTTCCGAGCTAGTGAGATAGTCGTGATGGTCACTGAAACAGCAATGTCCAACCTTGTCAGAGATGTGGCTGAGAAAGCGAGATGCAGACAGCGCTGGGCCTACAGTGAAGTTGATAGGAAGAGAAGGTTAGCACTACCGGCGTTGACTTTGCGAAGAGCAGAGATAATCGGCTAGTCACTTAGGGTCACTGGTGGAAGCCAGGTAAGGTAGTTAGGGGGGAATTTTGATATCCGTAAAATTTCTTCAAGAGGCAAGTTGGTTCAAGTATGGAGTAGTTTTCATCAATCTAGGTCATCTCATATGTCTGAGTTGTCTACTTGATATTTCCTGGATGCGTGTGTAAAGTGACCGTGTGATCAACGTTACATTTCAAATTAAACGCGAATACTTGGAGTAAAAGACGACCATTCACTGACATATTTTACATTCGGTGGCTGCCACTAGCGAGTGCGTGACGGCGAGTTGGAAGTACGGGTATTTGGCAACGCGAATCGAACGACGCCAACCGTGAAATATTTAAAAATGCATAGACTCAGATGGTTGAGCATGTTCTGAGGATATCAACTGATCATGTTAATCGTCGAGTTTGTGCTGAGGAACACAACATTGAACATGTACTCGGTAATGATGTACGCCCAGTTACACTCGCTTCGAACTGGACGATCAAAAGTTGAGGAGCTGGAAATGCATAGAAATAAAACGTGGCTTTAAAAACGGCGTGCTTTATGTATAAGCCCAATGACTCTCGCAATTGATCATCTTTAGTATCAGCCACTAAATGTGATTGTTTTCTACCGTTTTCTTCATGAACCATTGAAACGCGATTGGAGTTTAGAGAGAATTTGAGGAATATCGAGTGATGTGTGTGATAGGTGTCATCAGGTGTGCACGAGTGACAACGACCACGAAAATGGCTGTGTCCGATGAATTTTGATAATTAAACGGGCACTTTTGTTATGCAGTTTTGTAAACTTTTAGTTGCATCCAAGATCCTGAAGTGGACTGAATTTCTGAACATTTCCTGTAAGGACTGTTTGGATCTGCATTAACCCACGGACCCTACTAGGTAATTAGCAAATGAGTTATCACCTTCAACCTTCAGTAAGTGTTGTCCCCAAGGTAGGATTTGCGGTCTCGGGTTGTCGGGTACTCATATCTAGTGAGCGATAGCAAACATAATGTCTGTAGTTTGTTTTTTTGTTGAATTTCACCTATCATACACACCACCTGTGGTACCTTATTTTACAACATCGTACGGAATCTGTCGTGGTACAACTTTAGCGGTTCACTGAACTTCCTCTTATCTTTTGTATGTAAACTTCTTTCTTTGCCTAACATTATTGATTGCACAGCTTTATACAAGGGAGTGGTGTAAACTGACTTCTACGAAGTCAGTAGCGATCGATAGTTCTTCTCAAAATGTGTGTTGCAAATTTATCAGAAGCGAAACGGGAGTGTGGTGCTTCTGTTCGGAAGAGGCTAACTGAAAGGTGGACTCAGTTGTGTCATGTTCGATTCATATACTGCACACTTCTTCATATAGTGGTACAAGTACATAAAACGTGAAGTGTGTTCATGTGCACTCATTGTAATCTCACAGTTTAAATTTAACTCAGGTTTATCGCAGCGTTCTAACCATTCGGATGGTCATAACGATAAATAATAACCTGCAAACACTTCATCCTTTGCCTCGTTCTTTGCGTAGCAGGTGACTGTTTCTCCTTGGTAGATGTTTTGTCGATTATTTGGTTTGCACGTCGGTTATGCACGACATCATGAAATAAATCCAGCATTCAACATATTCCTACATCGAGTTTGTTAATCTTTAGTTTGGCTTCTAAGCACACTGAAAACTTTACGACGACGATATACCACTCCTGCGAATTCCAAACATACTGTACTTGTTCGCAAGTTCCGTTTTTTCGAATAGGTTTGACGGATCGTCATAACCATTTGGAGGCACAAGATTCAAATATAGTAGTAGAAATTATCCTTTGTCCAAAAAACCCAAGCAGTTGAGGATTAGAATGATTCGGATATATATATATATATATATATATATATATATATATGCATGGGTGAAGTTCTGTACAACACCATTTGGCTGTGGATGTCGCACAAAAGTCAACAAATAACAGAGTTCAGACTCTTCACCACTCTCTTGCTTCCACTGCATATCACCAAGACCAATTACACACCTTCACAATTGAAGGCATTTGAATTACCCGGATTGCAAAATCAGTACAAGGTGAGATCGTAAACAGGAACGTTCAATAATAAACACAATATTTGTCTAGAAATAGACCATAGCAGTCTTTGATTCGTCAACGTTCATTAGATCTACACATGGGAATTCATCTTGACTGGTTAAGTTGATACTTGTGAATACAAATGTGACAACTTTCAACCACGAGATTAAGATCTACGTCTGTATCTGACCGGTAGCAACATGTCAGCCGCGCCGACGATGTCATTTTGTCAGTTCCGATGAGACCAGAATGTAAACCGGAAATAACTGCTTAACGAAGTTTAGGTTGAACATTGATTTGATCGTTCATCTCTCCGTAGTGAACACAGTTTATTTACGGAGAATAAATAACCCGGGCTCGGTAACAGAATTTCTTTGTCTACGTAACGAAGTGAGCATCATTTGATAGTCGTTTGACTGGCTTCCAAAGGCTGAAGTAAAAGCAATCCGTCTCAGTTACTTCGTCAGTTAAATTAAACTGTTGAAGGTAATCGGCATACCAAGGATATGTTCAACAGACATGCACGATTTCTTACGAACAAGCTGATGGTACAGTGTCCCATGATTGGAACCAAGCAACTGTTGAGGAAAAGTTGTTCGGGTATCAGGTGAATTCCGAAGTCTCACAGTCAGAAATGATCGGGCACCAAACACGTTTGTGGAGACCGATCAATGTCCGGTGGATTGTCAATGCTTCTTTCGGTTCTGGCAAACTAAACAAAACGATCGTTTTACTGTCGAACAGCAGCAATTTTTGTTTGGGATCCACCTGTGATTTCAGGAAATGACAACCGTAAACGGGCACGGCATGGCAACTGTTGGCAAAAAATTCAGCAAAGCACTTAGGGTCAAATCATGTTTGTTAGTTCTCATAAACGAACTCTCATACATGAGACCGAATAGCAATCCTGATTTATGTAAAATGTTTGGATTATAACTAGAGTGATACTGTAATGTTTACAAAAGCACACCATTTATGCATATCGGTTCGAGTGGAAACATTAGTGAATTAAGATAGTCCGTCAGGATTGGGATGTTGACTACTGTCGTTAGTAGGCAACAAGAAGCAGAAAAATTCACTAATTTAAAACAAACGCGTTTGGATTGATGGCGACAGTATACACGCAGAGTCGTTCAGTTAATACACAGACTCTATTGTGTTGAATATTTGGGTGGCCATGAACAATCGTGATAAATGAAGACACTTTCATGATTGGGGTGGGTTTTTTACTTAACTTGTTCAGCTAATGGTAATCAGGCTGCTAGGTGTTGTCGTAAGACCAATGTGTAGATATGTGTTTTTCAGGTCATCCCGTAGAAAGTACTTTAAACCAACAGACTGTCACACAGTCTTCTGGTTCTTCAGCAGCACAGTTGATTGACACTAAGCACGTCGGTTCAATCCAACGGTCACCGCGTACCCTTGATATTTTGCCACCACGAATCGGTAGTGTTATGACCAATGAAGTCCATGCTGTTCGTTCTGCGAACGTCAAAACTTCTTTAACCATTAGAGAGTCCAAACCCATTCTCTCTGATCCTCCTAGGCAGAAGAGTAATTCTTCTTCTCATGTATTCGACTTTTCCCGATACTTCCACCAAAATCACCTTTATTTGCACGCAAAGGTAAGTACTAATTGTTTACGCAAAGCCTAGTTGGAGCGAAGCTGATTGAGCTTGGACTTGATTTCAGTACCACCTGTCACCCGGTCGAAGTACATCAGTGCTTTGAACCGCGTCCGGCTAAAGAATACCCAAGGTGCGTCTTAGACATCGCAGATAATAGCGGCTCAGATAACGCGCATTCCGTTAATTTACTGTCGACGTTTCGTTGTTATATACCAGTGGAAATATCACCACTCATGAGAAAAGCACCATGTTAGTGAGAGTTATGCTACGATTTTCCACATACATTCCTCAACGAGTCCGGAAGAGCACTTGACTTCACGCGCAGCTCGCGATCCTCGGAGTTGTCTGTCGACAGGTTCACATCTAAGTAGCAAAAGTCTGCGCAGCCATCCTCATTACCTTCATTGGTGTAGATTTCAGGTGGGACAAAACACCCCCACTTGAGTAGCTACAACTGAGAATGTTTCACTTGTGTTGGTATCCAAACCAAACATAAATGCCGCGATCCAAACATCTGTGACCCGTCTCCACAGTTCTTCCTCACCATTCGCAAATACTGCAATGTCACGTGCAAATAGTAACACCCCAATGGTCGAGCAACGTATCAAGCTTGGAACATCGAAGCATCGAATAATCAGCATACGGTATTCTATTTGATGACTCTCCACTGAGTTTGGATCAAGAAACCACCTAATTCCTCAACCGTAACGATTGTGAAATGAACCAAACATTGGTCCGCAAGACTGCATCTTCTTCTGTGTATTGGCATAAAATAGTCCGATTAATTTAACTAACATATAAGGGCATCCAAACTCCTCAGACACCAACCACAATGCCTCCGCTCACAGTATCACTGTCTTGGTGAAACACATTCATGCAGCTTTTGGTTGCGTCCGCGCCACTTTCCCTGGAGTTGGCCGGGGCCGAAGCCGGTTTGACTTGGACTATGACTTACTTGGAATCCACACAATTCCTCACTGACACTCGTCTTCAAAATCTCCACATTAACCTATTTGAACAGCAATCTTACTAAAACTCTTCAAGCTCAGCTAGCTGATACCGCGGTAGCTGTCTGTGCTCTGTACTCTAGCTTTACTTTCAAATAAAGGTACAATGAGAACATCAATGAGCTGCTGCTTGATTGCTTCCTGTTTCCTATTGGAATGAACCACCTGAAGCAGAGCACGCTTTGAAGTTGGGCGGTCATATTTCAAACTGATTGTGGCAAACCATCTTCACCTATAATTTTTGCGTTTCGCAGGTGCATAATGGTCCTCTGAAACTTGATCAT
Source organism: Paragonimus westermani (assembly GCA_008508345.1). NCBI lineage: Eukaryota > Metazoa > Platyhelminthes > Trematoda > Plagiorchiida > Troglotrematidae > Paragonimus > Paragonimus westermani. The sequence continues at coordinate 47,343 of QNGE01000050.1, read as the reverse complement.
GTCCATGGATAAATCAAGTATCCTCATGATGGCTCTCTGTGGCGGGTTATTCGTTATCATACAGGTATTGATAGATGGCCGAATCAGTAGACTGTCAAAATATTTGCGCTAGCTCCTTACGATATCATCCGCTTGTGTGCATGGGACGTAGGGTGTCCAGCACATTAGTGCTTCACCAGACTGAATAAACAAACCGTAGAACTCTATGCTGCCGGTGGTCAGCATAGCCCCTTATTAACTCACATTGCCACCTTTATCACTCATCCATGATGCTGTTAAGCGTTTCAGTGAGTTGACGTGGTATCCTCCTCTTATCTGCACTACTCGGATCCATAAAGTAAACCGCAAACGTTTCATTGTTTCCTAGAAGACTCAAGATAACGTCATCGTTTTCATCTAATCAATCCGTAAGATTTCCGGCGCTAGACATCGATCCCCATGCGGCGATCCGTTTACCGTCAAGAGTAGTGGGTGCGCAAGTGTCTTTGGGACAAACGACGAGTGTTTACTAAACCACCCTCTCCGATATCTTCAGTCGTTTAATGTCCAGCTTGACCCGCTGTCCATGTGATCTACGACGAACGGGCTTGCAAACACCGATAAACAGATTGATCCATGCTGCGTCCAACCTCGCATATCACTTGCAGGGCACATAATTTGCAAACGCTACGCCTTCACATGATCAGGCAATCAGATAAATTGTTTTGACCGCTACTTGGATGAGTGAACGTCGTGATACAGTTTGCGTCCAGAATAAACCGAGCATTTTTACGGTAGCACGCGAGTAGCACCGAACTAAATTATACGGTCGCCATACCCGCCGAGTGCACGAGTGCCGTAGGGTCCGAGGAATGATTCTGGAAGAGTATGGGTCAAGCCCTTGGTCTGCAACCCTTTTCTTACTTGGGACTGGGACGTCAGTGCCCTAGAGACACAGCTCCATCGTGATCAATGCGCTGCGGTGCTTTGACCGATCCAGCAGTGTACGCACACTCCACGTGTCGACTGAGACTTGCGTTCACGGGACAATCTCAGATTGACTCAAAAGATCAGAAATGCGTGACCTGCTGGGCGAAGGAAGACAGGATTTTCGTGGAAGACCATACTTGACACTGAGGTGTCGACCCAACCCGGAGTAGCGGTACATAAGACGCTAACTTCTCAGGCCGGTTACTGCTGTGCACGGTGCATATATTGAAAGTTACACCAAGGTTCTGGAGACCATTGCAGGTTTTCTCTGCCGTACAGGTTATTATACCGCCGATCACAGTTTCCCACTGAGCGACCGAAGTGTTCTTTTTCTTGGGATATCTCTTCCAATCCGCTCTTCATTCGATAAACAGTTCCAAAACTATAAGTATAGTCTCACTGTATAATCATAGGTTCTTTCCTCATTGCCAAAACATTTACTCAGTAGTAAACCATGCATACCAATGGGGCTAACTGTCCTTGTTAGCATAGCCCTCCGGATCAAGACAGCACACAAGCCAGACAGCCACGTGAAGGTAGCAGTAAAGATCACGACAAAGGAAAAGGATTGGTGGTATCTGGTTCGGATTAGCTTATCACAGTAACTGAAGCCCAAGTGACTTGCGCTGCACCAAGTGTGGCCCCATTCACACAACGTATCCTGTGGGAACCCGAAGAAATAATACAAGGTGTGTGAGTGATGCTTTTGTGTTCAGCCGGCTAATGCTGGTTAGCCAGTTGATAAGCTGGCTCGAAAGTGAAGCCCCTATTTCTCGAGAAATAAACAGACAGAGACTCCAATGGTAAGATTGCAGCTGGGAAGAAAAATGCTGAATATACTGGAAAAAGCTGTTCAACAAAGAGTACATGTTACTGCACTCTAGGGAGAATAGGGAAGAGAAGCAAAATGCAAGGTTGGACTGGAAGAAGCAGGCAAAACTTTCATTAAACATTACACCAGCAAAGCTAAAGAAAATGAGATGTAGAAGACCACAGACATCCGAGTTTCTGAAATGAAAAGCGGGTGAGACCCGAACGACGATGTGGGCAAAAAAAGGGATTACCTGATATAACCTACTTGACCTTAACTTACTCGTTGTCTCTTGGCCGACGGCGTACTAGGAGTACGTTGTTGACCCACTAGCCCAAGGCAACCAGCTCATTTCTGGCCGCACACATCTAAACGCCATATAGTCATGCCATCACGACCTTAGGCACCGATGGTTCCCTTGTGTACCGCGCGCTTCCGTTCAAGGTCTCCCAAGTGCTGCTCACTGAACTTGCGGTCGCCCGATCGGATCTTATTTCTCCAGACAGTCCGGGTCAAAGCGAAGTCTTCCCAACATATCAGATTGATGTTACGACACGTAAGACTTATCCAGATAACGTCCTGGTTTTTCAGTTTATGACCACCAGAATTTCGCTAACCTGAGTTCACCTGTCCGTATACCAGCTACTTCGGAATACGGTCATCTCAGATNGAACTTTGGCTTAGCTGTGATAAGTCTCAATTCTTAGCAAAACATTTGCGCCGACTCAGCACCTGTTTTTGCTATGCATATTTATATGCACACATGCAGTGGTGAGAACACGTCATGAAGTGCAGATCTGCCAACAAGAGTTGCGGCCCCTACAGCTGTCATTATTGCCGACTGGCATTTAAGTGGACAGTTCCATTGGGCGATTTATCAGAATTATAGTCTGAAACATCCCAACCGATGCTGCTCTGAAAACAGAATTTGTGAACTATATCTACTCTTTGCAACCTCACGGTGCCCGGTTTAGGTAATCAATTGTCACTTGCATTTGGGATTGTTGTGCAAAAATAATTCGATCCTGAAGTATCGACTACTGATTTCCATTGACGAACCAGGAATAAGGTTGTATTTCGTAATCGAAAATTAATGAGGTGGAGAATATTACCAGTTAACGAAATGAACGTTTTGTTGCTCAGCACACACATAATCATAGCTTCCGCATTCAGATCGACTTTCCTGACAGCCTCTCTGGGGATAAAATACTAGGCTAGATTCCCACTGTCGTGGTATCTTACTAACGTTAAATATCTTTCTGAGACTAGAAGTTGAACTTCGACTAGTTCTCATAATGTAAAGTCTACGTGTGCCAGCAAAATCGTTCACACTACGGGCACATTCTTTACCACTTCAGAAGCAAACGATCAAAACTGGTTGACGATAATCACGGTTGCTTTCAAACATGACCACTCATCTAAACAAGGTCGCCTGGTTTATTTGCAAAGAGTTCCCGACAAACATTCCTCAATCCTGTTCACATTTTTCCCAATAGCAAATCATCTAAAGAATGCACACAGACGATTTACTCCTACGGGAAAATTTTTACTGGCTTGATTTTTTCTTGAGTTATTTAACTCGGAAAATGCAAATACGCCTAGTCACCAAAAAGAGATCAAAATGATATTGTTTTGATAATCCAACCCATCACTTGGATACTTAATGGAACTACCAGGAAGAATGTTATAAGTAATCCTGAGGTAAGGTGAATTCTCATCCGGTAGATTCACGCTGCAGGCTTTTTAATGATCTTCGATCGAACGAAGCATCTTAGTATGGTGGCTGTAGTGAACTCCAAACCCGATTGGTTTTATGAGTGCACGAGTGACGATCATATATGTGTGTATAGCTAAACAACCGACGTAGATGGATAGCAGTGAAATTATGCATTGATTTCACTGCATTTGAAAGGTTTGCAAAATCAATAGTGAAACGATTGTAAACAAGAGGGAACAATTGTTTTGTCAATGTTGCATTATCAGTTTAACGAAACCCATAAAACTAAAAACCATATCGCGGAACCAATCTTAGATAACCAACTGAAAACAAATGGTATATAAGGCGTTGGAAACGAACGCAAGCAGACGTGAATAGGCATCCATAATGAACAAATTGAAATGGTCTAGACCTTCAAAACTTGTTTCCGTACGACTTGCAAAGAACTTCATATTACGTTACGCAACTTCCATAATCGGACAGTTCTACATCTGAGGATGTTCCACTTTTGACGACGAATATTATAGAGGCCGTTTATAAACAGCATAGGTTTTTATTATGACACTCTCTGGATCAAATGATTGTGCAACTTTTGATAGGCGTTACCACACCAACAAGGCTCTATTTTCAAGCATTAAAGCAACTGGAAAATTTATTCCCCCTAACGATCAAGCATGTTGTGTCTATGGTTCAATTCTGGTGGTCTCAAATTTGCGCACATCGCAGAAAACAGTCATCAGTCACACAGTATAAGAGCACTGCGCCACCCCAAAGTATAATTAACTTCCGTTTGCTGTTGTGTTTCTAAGTGAATCATGTAGTGTAAGGAGTAGGCTACACAATCATCATATCGTGAATAGGGGGGGGACAGACACGGGCAAGCATCGGTAGCGTATTGCACCAAGGAAAACAAGTGTACGGTAAGAACAAATGCAGGCAACAACAAGTTAATGTGAATGCACTGCAAGAGGATCGCCTGTACAGTGTCAACAAACAAGCTGAGCAAGCTAAAGCTGAGTTGTCCAGTTGGGATGGTCACATGACCCAATCCAACCAGATATGGACAGTGGTGAGGTTATGGATACGCTGGCGTGCCATGACTGGTGAATTGCGCAGATGGGCTCGCCGCACGGACACATTCGGTATCGGTATGCCCACTCTCAAAAGGACACATCTGCAAACCATAAATTCACGATTTATCCAACTTGCTTCGGGTCAAACAAAACAAAGTAACGGCTTAATTGGGAACGTCCGATGAGAGTGCATGAATAAAGTCATCACCTATTTCATTCGTGTTCCAATTGGGTTGATATCTTTGGCATGGGTACATGCGCATCTTGCAGATGAATCTGACGCACCTGGACTATGCAACTCGCTTTTTCTCTTGTGACAGGTGATAATCATAGTATTGTGAAATTGAACGATCACATTATACTACTGGTTAGTGGTTAGGCGGCGACTTTTGTTAAGGTATTGAATATGTTGAGGGAAAATACAGGAAGGAACATTGGGATGCACTCCAGTAAGAGGTGTTGTATTCCATGCATGACCATGATGTTGGCAACTTTGGCGTCGGTTGATTATTTTTATGTGCAACTGAGTGTTTGTGTTCAGGGTGGTGATATGTATTCTTCGTGTGAATAGTGTCCTTGTGCCATCATTGTTCTGAGTACATAAGATCAGGACTACGGCGATGAAAGTTACATTTTGTCACGTATTCAGTCACACCTTGGCATTCAAAAAATGGTTTAGCCGACATCAATTTCCGCAATACAATATTGCGGGTAAAACTCACTTGCCAGTGGAGCGAGGATTTCTAGAGGTTGACCCACGTCGTTTCATCAACAAATTCCTAACCACTCCACTACAACGCAAATTCATGGTGGTACCATTGCGTATTTTTCAGTCGTGTGTATGAGTAAACGTGTGATGAGCAATCGATGACACCCCATGGGGCACCATTAAGCAACAATATTTGCCACAACAAAGCATCGACGGTTTCCGTCTTAGTTTGTTGCGGTTATTTATAACACGCAGTAATAATCGCAAATGTATTTAGCATAAGCCTGCAGCTGAATTCTTTCTCGTAACAACAACATAGGGAAACTGTAGTGTGGCCAGAATTATGTACACTGTTCATTCATGCAGTTAAGCGACGGTAGCGCAGTGTCCAACTTAGGTGTCACAGTCACGACAGTCACCTAGGTTGTAGACACTATGGATTTGGCACATGTGCTGTGGGTCAACTTCAGGGAATTTGTTGTCCAGCTCGTAGATGAAGTCAGTTTAAAACTACGGTACAGGAAAGCTGATTTTGTTTAGACCATTTTTTGTGCGTAGTAAAGTACCACTGAATACGCAACAAATTGTGTTGCTCAGCGCCACCAAACCAGGGTTAATATCATTCGTTGCAGATGAGAAAAAGAACTGTTGTCCGAATTCCTCGAATTTCGCTACGAGCCAAGTATATCGAAATTCTCGGATGAAAAATAAAATAATCGATAGCTTTATTCACACATTCTTATTTTGTGTAGCTTGATCCATCGCAAGTTTGCTACTACACAACTTATGGTTTTGCAAACAACGGCTAATTACAATTCATGCTGACACCGTTCTGCAGTACTACGTGACTGATAGCCGGTTTGGTGCTACGAGCACAACTGAAGTCATCCGAGTAAAAATATGGACTCAAAATGCGCGGCCGTTCAAAGGGGATAAATTTCCCATTTGCTGCGAGGCCTCACAATAAAGTACTCATGCCTGTGTAACGGTTTATCAAAGCCGAATATTCATTTAGTTCAGCTGAGGTTTAATCACAAAAGTATACTACTTACAAGGACCTGTAAAATATTTTCTATCATAAGTAGCTCATCTCTAAACGCTGCACTTCTGTGACTGTTTGACAAATGTCGCATATAAATACACTGCGTGGTTATGGTCTCGTACTCTATACGAAATGAATGATTGGGATATTCTGTTAGAATAACCAAAGAAATTCGCTGATCATGTATGAGTGGTACTTTCTTGATCATCCTACTGACGGTAGACTTTACTGTGTGATCCTATACTCAGATACTTGAACTCGAGAATGTGGTTAATGTTCAAGTGAAACAAAGCACAAATATGTGATTGCGCGAACGCGGATCTGTGCATTCTTACCTGACCGTCAAGCTAATTATCCTACTTGTTAAGACAACGTTTGGCGTAGAGTTACTATCAAACAGGTCCCTTCATTGCAAACTTAGGTGCGTTCTCTCAACTTCTACCAACAAATGTCCTCACCGAACTTAACCGTCTGTACATCATTCCGTATGTTTGTTACACGTGGTTTCTACGTTCTACAGACTCAGGCCAATTAGTTTCTGAATGCCTTTTTCGAGATCGTTTAGGCTCAGTGGCCTTCATGGTGGTCTATGCCCTAAATCTCAAAGAACCTTCCCACTTTTTCTCGTTGAATCACATATTTTCTGACCTGACTGCCTTTATTTGTATCTAATATCTCTTATCTTTCTAATCTAATCACTTAGTCCCCTTGTCTCACGCTGTCAGCAGGTAAGGGTTCTTCGCAAAAAGTCATTCAGGAAACTGCCTGTTTGCTAAGTGATCATGGGATCTTACGCGACCTAATGGGCAAAGAGACCTTCGTGGGAGTAGCATTCATGAATTAAAATGGATGCTCGATTGCTTTCCTACAATGAATTGCACTATTTACATGCAATGGATTACTAGCCGTTTGTTAGACAACTGTGTAATGAATCAAGTGTATTTACGTATAATTTTCCATTGATATTTGTCAGCACTCAACACTAGCAAGAGATACAACTTTGATATCAGTTTTCAACAGTTTCACGTGTGAAGGCAACGGATTAATTGATTTTCAGGCGAATCGATTAGATTCCCGTCCCTTGTGTATGGCTAAAAAAGAATTGCGATATGCTGTGCATTATGATTGTTATCAAAACTCTCTGCCCTTTAACTTTATCGTAACTCAATAAAATTAAGCCTATAGGGTAGCTTAAAATTTTGGGCTATTTTCTAACAACATACGAATATTCGATTACCTGAATTTATGCCTCAGCATTCCCCTGTCTCACGAACATATACACAGACAAGCGGTATTATGCAGAATATGCGCAAGAGTTGTTAGTCACACATACTTTGACAGCAACTCCTACCGTCCGTGACCATTGTGGACCGTACATAACACCCGTGTGTCAGTGGGTGTCAAAATTGTGATATGATTTTTCAGGCAACAGTAGCACGATGGTGACCAAGGAATTCCTGTAAATGAGGCGAAAGTAAAACGTAACACTTGAATGAAATTATTTTGTAGACGAACAGCAGTGTGTAAAAATGCGTGAGTGATAGTAGCTCCATGTGCAAATCTTACAAGATACACGCGTTCAGATCAATGAACCTTGTTCAGAATGAAAATTGCAACACATAGGCAAGGCAGACTCTTATAGTTTATTCTGGACATAACCATGACAAAATATTCCCCCCAACTGTGGTTCCTCTAAAGATCTCGCGAATTTTGTAACGACCACGTAGAATTAACAAGCAATAACATTATAATATACGATTAGGGTAGTAATCGCTGTTGATTGGTAGACGAGTGATTATTCGTGTGACAACACACCACATTATTTACCAGCGTTGCCCAAGTTTTTCCACTCATGTCTACAGCACTAGTGACGGGCTGACAACACAAAGTCACGTGTTTTACTGTCCTGTTCGTTAATCCTATTTTGTTTTAACCGGTGACAGACTTTCGTTAGAGAGTGAATAGCTTGATTCACGTACAGATTACGAACATCGGACATTTGTAGGGCCAAAGCTGCTAGATATCGGGTAAACTGTCCACAATGAATTCGACTGACCTGATTAGAACGTCGGATTGCGAAAAGTTGTCAAGAAATTTACCTTCCGTCGAATCAGTGTGCAAGCTCTTCAGCAAACATGACAACGCTTTACGCTGGAATTAAACCATCAGCTATTACGTATGTGTACCCTTTCGTCCGTAACGTGTTTAGATAACGTTTCCGCGTGTCTTTTCCCCTACTGTCTATCAGTTTATAATATATCAGACCATTTATTCAGTACTGTTCAACATCTTCAGGATTTCTGAACTAATCAGATTGCATCGCAACGGAATATGCGATACTAATAATGGTGGAACTCGATTAAAACAATATAAGAGTGATTACGAACTGACAAAATGCGAAAATGCGTCCGTTTTGATTAGGAACATAAACGAATTATGCTTTATTCAGTCAGTGCCAGCCGGCTTTCCTAAGTGGGACAGACTCACAGCGATACTTGTGTTGAATGTATGTGTTGGGCAATGACACTCTCACATTCGTCTTGAAACTCATAATTTCTTCTGTTTGTTAAACCAGCTTTATAATCAAACTTTTGGAAAATAATGAAAATCCATCAATCAAGCTTTCTATTTTTTTCTCACAAAATAGTCATAGAAGCCTGAAGTTTCTTTAAAGTTGGTTAGATGTGGCCGATTTTCAAGAACCAATCGATGAATTGAAAATTCGTGCATGTTCATAATAACTAGGTATTACATAAGCACGGAGACAATCCGACTGATCAGTTGGAATTAATTGCTTGAAACATACTTCAAGAACCAACACAGAATGGCACAGAAGAGAGAAGATTAGGCCTTATCTTCCAAGGTGTTTTTTAAATGAGATCCCAACGGAAATCTGTACACTAGAACCCACCAGAACTAATACCGGCTTGCCGAAGAGTTCGCATTGTTACCATGATGATAAAACCCTTCGACCGGCTTTGCATTGGGTCCACGTGGTTGGCTAACCTGCTTGCGGTACTATTCAGTAGTCTGACAGGTTCGATAGCTTGGAAGTGAGCCAATCTTTGAAAATCTGGGCTTCCGTTGGGTTCGACAAAAACAACATACCCAAACTCCGCAATCACTTTACTAGCTGAGCCGCGAAGCCACACCAGGGACTCAGAACTTCAATTTTGGACCCTACCACCATTCAGCTCCAGTGTTTATTATGGGATCCACTTAGTGATCCAGAAGACTGACTTATCCTGCACGGTTTCTCAAGAGGTTTTTTGCTAAAACCTGCCAACGTTGTAAGATTATATCAATCACAAAGTAGACCTAATTGGTCAAGGCTTCAGAATTTGAAATTGATCATGATGTTGAGCGTTATCGAACCAAGAGTGTAGATTCAATTCAAGAAACAGTAGTTTCGTCGTTCTATTTCACATGAAGTTCACATAGTAATGTGAACTTGGGGATGAATTTGGGGATGTGATCCCAATTTGGAATAGAACGATCTTTTGTTCAGCTGCAATCCTACAATCATTTTTTGCTTGATGTAATCCAGCGCGACAGACTAGTCAAGGAGTATGGGCATCTGACGAGAACAGATGTTAGATGTGAATTGACTGTTCTCGAATCAGTTTAAAATGGCCGCTTACTCAAAGTCCATCTGACCACTGCCACACCGTGACCACATGCTTAATGGAAGACTACTTGTTCGTTGTACTTGACAAGCTGATTTTTGTGGGCCGAGGTGAGACAAGATCTCGATCCACTTAATTCTTACCTATATGATTGATTTCACCCCATTCTTTTCATTCAACACAGCTGATAATGATAGCTGTGTTCCTCGTCATCTCGAATATTTAATTGTCATATCTCGAACCCTGAATCGTTTTTTATCTATCCATCACTTCAGCATAGGTCCTCACCCTGAATTCCTCAACGTCATGATCCCAGTTTTCTCCTCCTACTAGTTCCTACCACGGATTCGTCGAGTTTACAAGGATCTTCTTTATCATCCATTTCCACTTTGAACCATTTATACCTAAGTAACCACGGTCATGTATGCCATCTTTATGTTATTGCCTGTTGTCTGCCACTTATTCATCCTGTCTATTACTGTGTGTGCAATTCGATGCTCAGTTTCAAAACTAACCACGTGATGTGTAGTTAGATAATACTGAAACTTAACATTGATGTCGCCTTCGACAGATAGCACGTCAAGTGGGCCTTACACTTAATTCATCACTAACTGCAGTAGGACGAAAGGTGTACCGAAGTCATTAACGTGGACAAACTGTAGTAAGAATTAAGGAAAAACCAGTATTTTTTAGACCTGAATGCTGCTTTCGATCCGACTGTTGATAACGGTATGTTGAACTGTTCCCTTCTCTAGAGATTTCCAGGGAAATGCATAATTCTGTTGAGATCACCGTATGCTCACTATGTAAGCAAGGTGAGCGTTTATGGACAATTGTCACTAGCGTACATCACCTCTAGCGGTGTTCGTCAAAAGTGTCCAATCTCGCGCTTCCTGTTAAATATTATCATGAACGACATTCCGGAAGGTGCACCTGGGGAATCCAGTGAGGTTGGTGTTGACCTTATTTGTGGCGCTATTCTGATCGATATGGAGTACACCGATGGCATTGTCTTGCTTGGTCACTTTTGTTAAAGACATGCAGCCCATGCTGAACAATGTGAGTGACCATACTAGTCTGTAAGACATGTGCTTCACATCCGTGAGGTGCAAAGTGCTGTCTTATGACCGAGACGTCTCCACTTCTATGCAGTCCGCTGAGACTACAGACAGTTTCACGTATCTGGGTATCACTATCTCGTCAGCCAGTGAGATTGCTGTTGAGAAAACAGCAACGATAGTGAAGGAACGAGTTGCTTTAGCCAGCCTGCCTCATTCGGTTTTGGTCGAAAGAAAGGATATGGAACGTTTTTGTGCTCTATTTTTTGTTGTGATACAGAAAGATGGTCTGTTTGCGAAGAAGACAAACAAACTTGCTGTACATGACCACCTTTGTCTTTGCGAGTTAACCCACATCAAGTGGACTGATTGCGTGGGCAATGGGGCCGTTCGCCTGCACGTACTCCGCAACGCTCGGGATGTGCGATCAGTCGGTCAATGGTGGTTAAGTCACATAGTCCGCATGCCAGCCGAGCTTGTTTCATGCCGGTTATGGTACACTTGTCGCGTACAGAGCTAGCACTCAAGAAAGCCTGAGTAAAAGTAGTCTGATCGGCACTAAGTTAGCTCATTTAATTAGAAAACAATGCACTTTTCAGAAAGAAAATACGGTGCACACGATCATTACTGGGAGACAGATGTTTTACATTTCGATTGACCCCTTCCGCTGTTGCGTTTCACAGTCATGCCTCGAGCAACCAAGTTTAAGCAGTTTGGTCTAACCACTATCTGTTACAAACAAATTCTGCGTAACAGCTGATCGCCCTTTTTGGTTAGTTGGCGCCGAACAACCACAATTCCGTCCGCAGCAGTTTGTACGTCAGCTCTGATTGCATGAACCTTCAATCCGAAACCCAATTGCGTCCAGTCTAATTACAGTAGTGAGACGAGGGATAACTGGGTAAACCCGCATGGTGTGTAGTTAACAGCACGAAATGTTAAGACCCCGACTGTTTCCTTGAGCAAAGTGGGTAGGTGTTATCTGCCCTACTAGGGTCCTGGTGATCAATCAAACCGCTGACTAGAAACACTGTCCGTTGTGGTAGTGTGCCGCGGTCAATGGTGTGTCCACATTCGCATCAGTTCTACTTCCTCCGATTAATCTCTCCATATTTCTTGATCTTTCTACCAACACTTTCTTCTAGAATATTCCACTTCACTAACGAGGTGCGTGGTGGCCCAAGTCACAGACCTTATGATCAAGTTCAAGGCTGTTCTGATGACGATGACAACGAGGTTATCTCAAATTTGGTTGAAATCGTGCTCACTTGGCGTTAACTTTTGATTGCTCCGAAAGCCTGTTCATTTTAGTGTCCACATCTGTGCATAATGATTAAATGCCACAGTCTCCAATACAGCGGATTGTTGTCTGACTAGCGACCGCCCGGATACGTTTCAACGACTGAAGAAAGATGCAGATAGTATAATTTTAGAAACAAAAAAGTAATCAGCGTTGTACTTGTGAACAACCAAACACACACGAGGAGGATAAAAGGGATCATCGCGGATCCTTGCAAACAACCCGGGTGATGCGGGGCTGACAGAAAAACAAATTCATCATAAGTTGCAACCATTTTTGTACATAGGTTTTATCATGGAGTAGCAATATGGCAAGTTACAACCGTCAATTATCAAGACTGCACAAGTGTACAGTTCATTGAAAACCTTCAAATCGGGTGTTTCTTTGTTTATTTTAGAAATGTGTGCTAGTCTCTGTCTTAAATCAGTCAAGCGGCTGGTTGAAACTAGAAAGTTAGAAAGTGTGTTTTTGCCGAAGAAAACTTTTGAAGTAAACCCATATATTGAAACTGTAGATGTTGAAACGAACAAGATTTACTCAGTTGGTGTCAATCCTCTATATAAAAAGCACGAAAAAGCACTTCTGTTCGAAACAGAATTGCTGGAAACGCTACCCGAATGTGAAAGTTGCGTTCAACCGTTTGTAGTGTTTAATTGAGAACTAACCAAATCCCACTCTACTCATCGGCATTCTGAAACATCCCTTAGCAAGTGTAGAGAACTCAGAGATTTTGAAGTGTTTAAGACATCCTAACCACGATGTCATCGACTGCTGCTAAAAGATAACAGCCGTGTCTCTTATCGAGGCGATCAGGCAAACTGATCACTAGTCAGAAGCGAAAGTGTTTGAACCTACAAATGTGATAATTCTGTCGAACGTCACACTCGGCCAACGGCACAGGGGCCAACACGGTTGCCTCAAGAAAATGTGGTCGGAGTTCCATTCCCGGCAGTGGTAAGGATACGCGCTACTGACGAACTTTATCAAGTGCGAAAGTTAAGTGCAATGGTTCTTTTCGAAAGAGGGTGGCTGGAAAGTCTATCTGAACACAAAGGCTACCATCAAAAGTGAGCATGGTTCAACGTGATACTTCGTTATTAGATTGCTCGGGATTACGTACACTGAACTTGATATGTTGAAACCTCAATGCGGTAAAATCTGTAGACTCTCAGCAGCTTTGTATAATGCAAATCAATGAATCAACTAGATTTCCACTACAGTATTTCTGTGACTGAATTGTGAAAGTTGAGCTTTCATGAGTCAGCAGCCATTTGCCTCTATCCTGCTGTGTACAGTGTTACCGGAACCAGAAATTAACCTGCAGTAGTGCTTATTCATACCTCTAGTTCTGCCTATGACCTACCACCTTCAAATTATTGTATTGATCCACATCTTGCCCATAATTTGGTGCCTCAAAACTTCAACTAGTTTGCTTGTGTTGAAAAAGTTAGTGTGTTAGGACTGTACCGTTATCTACAAACGTAATTATCCATTCTTCATATCCGTGCACTAAAGTTGTAATTTGTCCGTTCGCTGAAAGTATGTGCTACTCGTCAGTTTCGTGTCACATAAGCTCTGCCGTCTATCAGAGGTTGGAATTGTTGTTACGGATGAGGATACGTGTGTTCCTACGTGTGTGTCTGTGTAGGAACCTGTTTTCGCGCCCTGCATCACGTTGCTAGAGTAAGAGCAAACCCGGCGATTGGTTCATTGCTCAGTACGAATGACCAAAATGGAAGCCTCATTTTAACGCCGTTTTTAATAGCCGGCATTAATCTGTATTGTTGCCACTGGTACAAATGCAATTTGTAATCTCTGTAGAAAGATCACATGTACTGAGATTATTGTGCAATGGAAACCAAGGCTTGTTTAAAAGTGAGAAAAAATAAGGAAGTCTCGCCCGACTGGGTTGAGATGAATCTACCCACTGTGGGAGGACTTGAAGAAATAGAGCTGGATGGGGGACCTCGGAACGCAACATCATTAACCGCAATGAGATCCCAAGTAAGTCAGACACACTATGGTAATCGTTTATTAATTTTGTTCAACAATGTTGCTTCAGTTCAATCTTGAAACAGTGACCGGTAGTTGACAGTGGATTTGGCAACACAAAGTTGGTTGGTAGCGGATTGATTAGGTATGCACGCGAATCAAACTTGTTTCCCTTTGAAAAAATGTTCTGCACTCAGAGACAACTGTCACTGTCAGCATAAATACAGACTAAGTTAATTAAACTGTAGATAATGTCGTTGAGAAAATGGAAGTAATTCAATTGTTCTAACATCCGAGACTAGCTGTGATATCACAGTTTATTTTTGCATTGTAATTAAGAGTCCGACACACTTGGAGACAAAGTGAGTTGAAGTAATTTCACCACACCTCACAGCATGCTCTATATGGTATCCTTATTTTCTATTTCTGTCTATGTTATCGTCAATGAGGAAACAAATTCTCAGTACATGTCCATTCAACGTTAAGCCTTCATTCAAGACTTCATTTGGTCACTTTAATCAATGATTCAGCGGTACACATTCAATCAAGTGGTCACGTGGTACAGTACACATTTTCTTACTAACTAATCATGAAAGATTTCTGAAGTTTTTATATGGTCTTTAACAAGAGTTTTTATCATCTTTGTCCACCGATTTTCTTCCTGTTTTAACTTTGTCCTTCCGTCAAACGTTGTGGAGATCTTTCACCATTCGTTTTCTAATGATGTTGACGGATCTCTGAAGACTGACCAATTGAATAAGTTATCACTCGAACAAAAAGTAGGTTTGGCTCTAGCTTAAAATTATACGGAAGTTCAAAGTGTTGTCAATGCCGACAAAATCAGGCAATAGGATGAAAGTTAAATTAACGAATGGAAAGTTGTCAGAGGTAATTTACAAACCTCAGAGGATTATTACATCAAACCACCGAAAGCGACCACTTGTCAGCGGTGACTGTATTAACTCAGTCCCAAGAAGGGTACTCGTATTACTCTGTCCGGTAGCGATTGTCTATTTGAACCCCAGAACAACCACCAGTCACTAACATACACTGTTGTAACACCGGCTGTCAACCCAAAAATATTGACCCGTCTACTGGTCCAGATTGCAGTTGATTTCACTTACATGGGTGATGTTCATGATACCTGAAAACGACTTCGATAACTGAAAGCAGTTGCTGATGCAGCAGAGTTGTACGACAATTAGATACACATTTCTCATAAGGGGACCAATCTGAAGCAACTAGCGTAGGTACACCGCAAGCTTACTGGAGTGAAAACACATAGTACACAAAAATGGAAAAGGCTGTGCTATATTTCAAATAAAGAGATCGTACCTCGAACTCAAATAGCAAGTTAATGTGTACATTCTAGCACACACGGAGTGTCCTCAAGGTCGATACCAGACGAACGAGAACAAGCAAGACTCAAGTTCTGACAGAAAGTCCTAGCACACTGCAAGTTGATGGGCGACTAAAATTACGTATCCTGAAGGCTCAAACTTTCCATTTAACTGACTTATGAGTGTCAAATGCAAAAGTACGCTTAATTTTTGCCCAAAAATGTAAGAGAATGGCACAGGGGCGTCTTTGAAATTGAATAGGTGACATTCGATTTACAATAGCTGACTGCGAAATTGCCTGGGTGACAAGTGAAGCCAATGTTATCTCCCTGAAGAAGACGTACATGTACCGCAGCTTCTGTCAATATTTGAGTTATCAGTCAGTGAACCTGCATTATTTATCTAGACACTTTTGGAGTAAAGCGTCCTATTGAAAGGGGTAGATTATCCCGGAAAAATACCTGAAAATAAAAGAACTTGCATTGCGGTAGGTTGTGGTTAGTATTTGCTGAAAAAAAGTTCATAAACGAATATTTTGCAGTGATAGAGATCCGCCAATTTCACGCTAACGAAGTCTGAGAAGAATTTATATACTTGGATGGCCAGCGTGATCTTCTTCTCTTGAGTTAGGCCACCGAATGACAGGAATGGAATTACGAATGGAACACAATTAGCTTTCATCAACAGCTGGTTCGTCCATACAAAACTCCACATGAGCTACTTAAAGCTTAGCAACTGGCTTATGAATATGATGTAATTTCTGTAGCCTGTTAAGTCGTAGATGAAACGAACTCTCAAACTGATGGTTAAAGAGCACTCGCTGAGGCATGTTACATCTCCGATACGCTCGAGGGTGTCAGGCTGTGGACTAGCCTACCCTGCCAACGTGCCGTACAACTTCGTGTACACCTGCGTGATCTGATCTGGGGTTGCTGATAACACACAATGGAAAATAGGCTTCTACCTTCACTTCACATATCGAGCACGTGAAAGCGGTATGCAACCGTCCAGAAAGGTCCCGGCTACGGCGGGGGCATCTCATGCGAATATTTCTCTGTGATTCTTAAGCTTTTAGAGTGGAGCAATGCATAACCTTAAGCAGGCTTTTCTTCCTCTCTAAATGGCTGTGCACTCTAGCCAACACTGTGAAATGTGCCAGTGAATGTCAGAAAAACGCAGAAGGAATAAAAGCATGTGTTGAGGAGGAAAAGCATGGGAATTATTAGTCCCAAAAGCAGCATAGAGTGACGCCAACTTCTCTAACCAGGCTGCAAGCCGAAGTAAGAGTGTTGCCAGTACACTTGCCCATCAGCTTGACGATTCCTCCTGGGTGCATGTAAACTTTGACGCTTTGAATGACCGGATTCAATATTTATTTCCGGTTTAATGGGTAGGAGAAATGTGCAGCAGTTACAGTGGATCGTGGCTCCTCATTCGCGTACGGTTTATTGGGGGTGGTATGACCAAAACGTGTCTGTTCCACTGTTCACTGTTGACTAGAATTGGTGTTTCATTTCATCTTGTGCCAATAGCAGACCTTCGGTCGCCTTTGCAGTAGAGCTGGTTCTGATGAATTCTTACTCCACGAATATGTGTATCACATGCGCTGAATCTAAGTTTATCACTTACAGGAATTGAAAACCGCTGTTGCAAGGATGATGACATTGGACAACAATTCCCTGACGTAAGTTTTGTGCATACACGACAACGTTTACTGGCCACAAAATGGTATCTAACGGAACTTGGGGAGTGACACTGCTCTGAGTGAGAGTTCGTGCCTACAAAATTCTACTCGGAAACTAGTTCAGCTGGCATGCACAATTCGGCTGTCAGTCGATATCTGGGCCTTAAGAAACATCAGGGGTCACTTGGATATCAGATGATGATTCCCTTGTTCGTATCCTGATTACGATCTTATAGATATCCATTTCATTTGTTTGGGGTGAACTTCATTTGGCCGACCGATAGCTTACAAGATTTTTCACTTTAGTCAGCAACCTGAATACAAGTTTGGTTCCATTCTGGAGATGTCAAACTATCACCTTCGAATATAATGAAGTGCCACTGTGTTTTCTGATGTCCATTTGTTGTGTTTTGCGGTGTCTACTGAGGTTGAACTTTGAGTCTTGCCTAACTTGTAGCCGCCGGGACAGCAAAGAAAATCCGTATTTCAATAAAAGGGGTAATGTGACTAGTAAATGCGACCCAGTATAATGCTAAATAAATACATCCCTCCTAATTTTTTTACTCTTCGCAATATGTTCCTGTTTTACAAGCAATTGAAATGCTTCTTTCTTTTCCTCTGGTAAAATGGAAGTCGTTCGTTTTTTCCTACCAAGAACTGGGCTTTTTCGTTTCCGCTTAGTAATACTTTACGGTTTACTTCCGGCAAATTTTGAATGGATTTTTTAATCAGCATGATCGAGAAGCACTAGAGTTTGTTGAGGTTTACTGTCTCATGATAGGTAAAGTCAATCGTGTATCATGTTCTGTTATTCATACAATGTCACACCGTGTTTTACAACCTGACTGATTCAAAACCCTCCGGATTTAAGTATACGCCAGTTGTCATCGAGAGATATCTTTGTTTGAATTAGTTTCAGTGTATTCAACCCCTTGTTCTACTGATTGGGAAATAGAAGTCGAAAGGTGACTGAATGTTCCCCCGGTGGACGATCTATCTCACATTCAGGTGTGAACCTTTTCTAACTTGTACCATCATTTTGTTCCTAAAGTTATGGTTTTCACCACAGATCTGAATGTCACTACTATGTATACTATACTCCCTACTGGATTTTATACTACCGGGGGATTTTTGGCAACCTACTTGACAGTAAGTGCACTGAAAGAATGTGTAACCGATCAGTCACTGATGCTAAATCAACGTTAACTGGGTCAGTCTTTGGTTGTTATTACCTCTGATGAATTTGGCCAGATCACAGAACTAGTATTCATTTATGCCTGTCTGTTCACTCCCTATTGCACAGGCCAGTCCTATTCGACCTACCCTCAAAGATTGCTTCCTCTACAGTTGCCATGAATGGCGTTGTGCTTGTCTAACACTGACTATAGTTCTTTGTCTGATCGGAACCATCTTTTGCTACTTGTGGAGACACATGACTAACGTGCCACTTGAATCCACGCGTATGCACTCGTGGATTTGCTGTCAGACCACTTACATCGCAATCGGAGCGGCACTTGTGTTTCTGTTCTATCTGGTCTATCTGATCGAGTGTTGGAATTGTCCTGTATGGTTAAGTGCCAGTTGCATGGTTGACTCGAACACGGCTTACAGCTGGATCAATTTTCTTCGTCTCTCCGTTCCTTCCATCTACTGGCACGTGAACTGTTACCACTATGAGTCCGGACAGGAAGCCACCAAAGTTGAAACACATTTGGCAAAGAAACTTAGTAAAGTCGATGTCAATGGTATCGATACCAAAACCGTGAACACCACGGTTTGCACTACCCGACCTTGCA
This sequence comes from Paragonimus westermani, assembly GCA_008508345.1. Classification (NCBI taxonomy): domain Eukaryota; kingdom Metazoa; phylum Platyhelminthes; class Trematoda; order Plagiorchiida; family Troglotrematidae; genus Paragonimus; species Paragonimus westermani. Next base: position 28,226 of record QNGE01000050.1, on the reverse strand, counting down.
AACAGACTGGAGCCCGATGTGGGAAGGTTATCACAGCCAGTGGAATTCATGTATTCGATACCAGTCAGTTGGAAGGGGTTTGGGATTATTCAGACACTGTGATCCACCTAGAACGCTACCCGATGGTTCAAATCGAAATCCACACGGACTACGTGTTTGCTGACGAAGCCAGCAGTCAGTTGTTCACATATCAAAGGCAACAGTTCTTTACGAATTTCGAGGACATTGATGAGTATATGGAGACACATCAAAGTAAGTACTCATATTCGTGATTCTCAAGTTGACTGTTTGAATGCAGACAGTCAATCAAAGGTGATCGTGATATAAGTTGGATTGTAGAGTGTGGGTTCAAATCAAACTCAAACGTGCAGTCAAATGATTTTTGTCACCCACAGTTGTTATGTAAACCTCTTAGATTAACCTACTTGAAAATAATGTACTCAGCTTAATGCTGGCTCTTTTAAGGCTCATTGGCAATACACATAGATGTATAGTGCTGGATTTTAGTGAAAACCTTAATGCACGTAAGGCTAGTGTGTTGGACATTAATTCACTACCAACTAACTGGAAATGATAAAAATCATCCACTACCAAAAACAATCGGACCTGAAATACGAGCAGGCTACCAAACAGACACTCCAGAATTACAAGTACGGTGGCCGTTCATGTTGTTTGGGAGGTCACGGCAACCTTTCTGAGAAGAACACCTGTGCAAATCAACGCCTCTATGGAACATTTTTTGTAGGTATGTCTTACGAGAACTTATGACAGCACTCGCGGTAACCAGATGTTCGAGTGTGCTACTTATAAATGTAGAGGATGGGTTAAACAATCTGGGTTTCTCACAAATACCTCCGATCTAGGGATCTAGTCAGGCCAGAACGAATTTTCGAAACAATCGACACAGGCTAGACAAAATGGAAATGAAACAGACAATAGTCTTTACTGGTGAATATGAAGAACGTCCTGCTTTCAAGTGATATTCCCAGGAATTGTTGCCTAGACGTCTAAGTGTTCGTTACATGAAAATTGTTCATTCAGATCTGATTCTGACAAAAACGAGAATAGGAACAGGTTTTCTTGCGCACGAGAAGCAATTTAGCAACCTTGACTGGTACAGAGTCGAACAGGAATAACTTTTACTGACCAAATTTGTCCTTAGTTAAACTCTCATCACCAAATCGTTTCAGCCTATTTTCTCTTTGGTTTGTCCATTCGCTTGTCATTGTTATGTGCGGTGTGTATAAAACTGATTGATTTTACACCGGTGATTGATAGGCGTAAATCGAAATGTCAACATCTCGTTGTATTTGTCTTCTCTGTGTTTTGATAAATAAAACAGACAGGTAAATAAATGGAACTCAGTGTTTGAAATTTCACTAAATTGCCAGCTAACGCCAGTCTATTATTTTGTTTTTTGTTGAAATATTCAAATGGGAAAAATCGTCGCAATGAATTCCTCCTCTACAACTTCATTCTTGTCCTAACCTGACACGAAAGTTCAGTCAGCCGCAAATTGCGTGTTGCTTAGATACACTTATCTATGTGATGAATAAATTTCGGTACTACTCACAACATATCAGCAACAACAACAGCAGCAGCAGCAGCAGCACGAAAGGCAGATATTCTTTAGTGATTCGCGCTGATGATAATCATACAACTGTGAAAGCAGAGACACGTCAAGGATAGTAAAATGAGTGGAGAGTGGGAATACAATGAATACAAGCTTCTTTTTTTGGAAAAAATATTCACAGCAATGTCCATACTGAAGAATTCAACATCGACCTATAACTGGAAGCTTCCTCACGACTTTCAGTGTCCAGAATTATTATCTGCATTTAGTTTAGAGACAACACAACCAAACAATGACAACAGTCAGGCAAATGGTCCCGAGTGACTACCATTTCACCTGAGGTCTCAAGTCACCTCATTTGTGAGCCGCTAGAGCCATAGCCCTGAGGGCGAACCCAACATATAGTGATTCACCCTCTACTGAAAAGCTTTATTTCTTGACACCAAATAATCTCTTATCTATCACACACTTTATGTCCGTCCGCGGCAGCACTGGCAGCAAGCGCTGCATGTGGCAAGCAGCCATTCGGTATCTAAGCCTGTGCCAGCTTAGAAGATTAGTGGATGAATTCGCTTGGTACATTATCACATATCTGTTTCCTGACCTATTCTTTGCTGAACAGATGATGTCACTAGACGTGAATAGTCGGACACAGACCCTAGTGGTCAAACACCTGACGGATCACTCTCGTTGTGTAAGCGACTCGAACATCAGAACAATGTATCGCTGCTGCCAGATGTTCCAAGTAAAGCAATTAATATTCAGATGATTGTTAGTTGCATTGAAATATTTTTTTAATGCGCCTGCTTTGATACCATACCGGTTGCGCGTGACTACAAAATAGATTGGAGTAGTCATTGATCGCCATAAGGTGGGAATGTAACAATCGTATCGCAGGCAACGAGTAATTGATTGTCCTAGAGGCAAATCGTTTTCGTGATACACCATTATTCAAATCGAAGAGCTCTTCAAATTTCGAAAAGAGATTGAATAATAACAACTTTAAAAATTTCGTATGTGTGTGCGATGCTGTGTGATCATCGAATCTTGATCAGACTGATGTGTGCTAACAACAAAGAAATATTAATTACTACACAGTTTGTAACTTTGGCTAAAACCTACTTGATACCAACTAGAATTTGGTTATTTCCGCTCACTAAAAAGCAAGACAGATCAAATGTATTTTCAAAGTTACTGCTTTGCTTCCGACTCAGCATTAGATACTAGTTTTCTGAGCTGTTCTCTATGGTGAACACTTTCCACCTCAAGTCTGCAGAAAGTTTCTGTCAGTAACACGTTTATCGCTCATAATAAGTCTGGAAAATTCTACCTGCTTGTTAGAACTGAATTTTGGTAAGTAGGTATTACGTAGAATAAAATGCTTCTCAATCGTCGTCTTCAAGATCCTCCGACGGATCTCAGGATTTTATTAGGGGAAGAATGTCTTACTCTCGCATATGGTGCATCTTGCTCCATGGCTCGCAACCTGAGTGTGTTCATGAAAATCTTGTGAGCAGGCCGGCTGTTATATCATCCTCTTCACCACAACTTTTCTGAATTCCACAACGATGTTCAGATATGCAGTAGGACTGTTGACATGCTGTTATTTCTAAACATCCTTGTAGCATAACCACAGCGTCAGTTTATGAAACTGAAGACTCTGGTGGTTGAGACGCTTATTCTAGTGTCTGCTGGAGAATTTCTTGTACGTGTCATCATTTACTGTGATCACTACTTACAAGCGAATGTGGCTGGCTATTTGCGTACAGGCACTGGAGTTTAATGTGAGGTCAGTGATTCAGTGATCCACATATTGACTCAAAGAAGAGCAGCCGGGTTTACATTCCGATGGTGACAGAGATGTGCACGGCCGACGTGCTCTAGCAAGTGTGAAACTCCAGTTTAGTGCCTCATGTTGGAAGGGTCCAGCTGAACTGTCTGGTCAAGCAAAGCTCTAGTCACGGGTTACTAGGGTGGAGTGAAGTGGTTGGACTTTACGTACTTGTTTGAGAACCTTTTGCTCCTTTCCACTACTCAGTGGAAATACCTTCCAGCGTTATCGCTGGCTACAGTGAACATGGTGCATGCACTCAGACTTACATCAACCAACTTCCAAGTGCCAATCAAAACTAGTTCCCAGTATGGCCAGTGTTTTCTGTGAATTAACCCTGACCATAAGACTTAATATTGGGATCATCGTTGGACGTACGCTTGGTAGTTACCTTGACCCCATCGAGAGGTCTGAACAACCCTAGCGTTACTTACAACCAACTCTAGCTGAACGTTTAGATGAGATCAGTTGGTCAGTGGCCCTATGATCAAAAAGACTGCCTCATGAGAGCGGAGTTCAAATCTCTGTCCCGGCACAGCTTGGCATTACTGATCGGCTTTAACGTGAGCGAAACCGGGATCTTGTGCACCTATCCGAGAAGTCCCGGCGGATACCGTTTATAAGAACACGAATAGTGTGTTTTAAGGAAAGCAAGTTTCAGTTCGTCTAGTCCGTATTCACTACTCTTCACTCTAAGCTTTGGTCCACAATTTGCTTCATTTATGTTACGGTACGAGCTACGGATTAGCCAGGAAGGCTTCATTTCGGGAAAATGTTTACAAAGGTATATGTATTTAACTTTCCGGATTATGGGGTCTGGACTTGAAGTTTATTTGTTCGAATATAAGTGAACTTTACTGAATTTACGGCGGAAGATTTAGTCCAAAGCCGCCAAATGTATGTGCTTATCTCTTATTTCATATAGTGTCCACTTGAATGTGGAGACACCCAACCCAATGCTAATCTGGTTAAGCCATAACTGTAACGCCGTACCTCATGGTATCACAATGTACTTGGAAAGCTGTGTGGTGTTTTTTCGAAAACGCTAGATTTCGCCACAGAAACCTCTTGTAATGAACAAAATAAACCACCAAAATTAACCTCAATTAAAATGTGCACATGATAAGCCTTTGTAAGTTAAATAGATGGACGCATGACATCAACGGAATTAGTTGGGCAAAGATTCTACTGGTTCGATGGCTTACGGCACAACCCTTGTCTCCTCTGGAGATGACATTTCTCTTACAGTTCCTCATTTCCGGCCTCTACTTCAAGCGCTCCGATGTCATTGAGTATTCTTGGCAATTCGCTGACGAATTGCCCATTACTACCTTTTCACAAGTCATGTGATTACCTTAGTTCAGATGTTGATTCAGAAACTCCATTAGGTTTTTAAATTGTTCTCAATCCTCGACTCCGTAGGTTTAACCAAATATCCATAATGCAGTGGACTGTAAAATTTTTACGGCTCGTTTTGGACGCATTTGAAGAATTTCACGCCAGTCTGTTAATTCAAATGACGTATGCAGATATCGAAAATGACTCAATGAAGTGCCAAAGGTTAGACAGCATGATTTTTTCACGTTCAGTTGTCAAAATGTCGATAACAGGACTCACCCCGGAGGGTCGGCAAGTCTGGTTCAGGTCCGGGGAAATTTCACTCAGTGTTGATAGTTTTACCGCCTAAATCTTGAAGCAATATACAACTGTCTGAAGTCGATTCACATGCGAGTGTCGTGATGCTTTATCAACACTGGTAATCTGACTTTTGCAATATGTTAATTCACCTAAAGAAATGAACTTACCCGGTTTGAATAGCCGATTTATCTCCCTTTCAAACCTTTTTTGCATGACCATTGGAAGTGAAGCTGCTACAGAGCTTAAAGCCAATAACAAACTGACGGGTCTTGGTATCAGGCACAGAATTTCGTCAAAAGTCACGACATATTATTTGAAGCTAACCGACAGTTTAAGCACGTGAACAAACGTTTATGGTTAAGGAAATAAATCGCACATCTTAAACAAGTCCGACTATGAGGATGCACTTTGAGTTACTGATCATCACGAAGAAGATAATCTTGTAGGTTTTCAGTTTGTCCGATTCGTTATCACCAGTTCAGCTCGTTTAACGCCGAATGTTTGAGCACTGTTACACATAGACAACCTGCTAGCTAATCTGTTTACTTTGATGCCTGGTGCATGTTTTGCCTAGATAACGTTGATCAGTGACCCAGTGTCGCTGACGTCTTTCTGTCTGCTGTTACCAGTTGCAAATTTTGCACAAACCGTTTCGAACTTCGTTTGCTGTGGATCCCAGTTTTCATGTTTTGCGTCGCATCAACTGCCGTCCATTTTGCCTTGGAAAATCCAGTGCTTGGCAAAATGCTTTTCGTGAGACAATTCGCGACCTCGCTCTACAAACCGGGAAATTCACCCTCAGCCAAGAGTGACTGCTGACATAGACATCACAAATGTAAGGCCTTATCCATCACAGAGAGCAGACCACCTACGAGAGGACCATCTACGTCAGCTTGTGAAATCTGTGAAAGATTTCACAAGTTGACCTACTGTTCCCGTTGCATACTGTAAGTCATTAGAAGTTCATTTGTTCTAGTACGCTGCTGAATGCCAAAGACCATTCGATCTCTAAGTTGGCAATCTCCGATACAGCATGAAGATTTTTGGTATTGATATGTTCACCGAGCTTGGCATTTGGGTTGCAAACGTTTCATCACCAAGCGAGGTGACATTATCAGTGCGTGAGTGTTTCAGCGTATAATTTTGCAACCCAAATGACAAGCTCGGCGAACATATCAATACCAAGACCATCAACCCGAGCTATGAACAACACCACCACTGTTCCCAACCATCAGAAGCATGAAGATTTGCACGGCTTGACCATATCCTTCCGTAACGCAACATATTACTTCACCGAATCGCGTTGTTACTGAAAAACCAGAGTCAATCTAAAGTTCTGTTCGGCTGGCCTCAGTAGAATTCTTCCCATTTTTTGCTAGTCCCTCCTGGCTTCGTCAGTAGTGAAAGTGTTACTTAAACTAACCTTCCCAGCTGAAATATTGAGTACAACACAGAATATCTCTGACTGAAATTACTTCGAAATTTTCGGCAAGTTCCTCTACGCAACGAAATCGTTGCAGTTCTCCATCACCAGGCACCAATTTGCGTGAAACTGGATTATGTTGGATGTACCAAAGGACTCAGAAGCCTATCAGGCCATACTTATCCGTAATCTGTCCACAGAAATCTTCAGGTTTCCTGATACCATTTCAGTTATCTGGAGTGTTTGGAGAAATCTTCCACTGTTAGCAAACTAACTGGGATTTGAAAGCGTCAATCAGCAACAGTAGAGATGATCATTTGACGGTCATTAATTATGGTGTCCGGTTGATCTGTTTATTTCTGGTTCCAAAAACAAACTTAAAATTGTGGGCATTTCCCAAAGAAATTACAGTGACTACCCACAAAAGGAAACTACGGATTCGCCACGTTCGCGATTATGTTGCTGCGACTGTATAAGTCGTCGACTAGACTATATATGGCGACCTGTCCGTTAGAACTAATGGGACTGAAAATGAGGATAAGTAACTTTAATGTTATTCTCTGACTCAACTGGTCACTGGTCTCATAAGAAACAGCTGTGATGGGTCCACTAATGCGGTTACTACATAACTGTTGTGCTAGAGCATCAAGGCTTTGGTTGGTAACAAAAAGCATTCTGTAAGCTAACAACTTCACCACATTAATTATCCATAGTGCACATTCAAAATCGGTAATGTTTATCATATTGACACAGAATATACTAGTTACTTAGAGTACAACCCCAGACGCGTTAATTGTGTTGTATACACCCCGACAGAGTTATTAGGCATCCCATTTTTTGGCGGAGGTATCCTCTATTGTTAAACAGAAAACTGTTTCTCTGGAGCAGCAGTAGTATTTTGTTAATATAGAAAACCCTACGAAAAGTAGTCCAGATAAACTCCTACGACCACTCTAAGCTGACTGTGTTGTCGTCATTCTGAACCACTGGTCAAACTGTGATTGGCTATGATTGTCGAATCAAAAGTGCACTTTCAGAGCCTCTTTGTCAGCAGTAAGAAAGTGAATTTATTGCCACATGACCAAACCCCCCGTGGTTGACAGGTCATTTTGCATTTTTACTGTCTTTGCTAGGCCGAAAGAAAGTGAACCGTACGATTTGAAAAATGGACAATAATTAGCGTTGTAACCGGAGAGACTAAGCCCACGAAGGACTGCCAAAAAAAGCCAAAGATCTGAAGATACCATGACACTCTTTATAAAAAGACTAAGTACTATCGTGTTAGCATCGTCAGAACTAGAAAGACGTTGAATAAAGTAACTAACTTCTGCTGGAACAGAATGAGTCTTGGAACACGAAATGGCATTTGTATTCATTGTTCCAACAAGAACTGTGTGTTGGACACCTCCGGCAAACTTCCGAAGACGGTGGGTAATAAAATATGTAGCTGTTTTTCTGAACAAGCTGGAGATGCAAAATAGTATTTTATGGGCTGTAAACCACACCCTGTAAATTCATTAGTGGTATTCAGTTCTGAAAAATTAGTCTAGATGTCTGTGATGCGAGGAGATACTGCTGGCTTTAGACGAACGATGTTTTACAACTGACAAACCAACGGTAAACTGTCGCTGCTTGAAATTTTTGTGTCACTCAGCACGTTGGAACACTTTCAAGTGTTCTTCATTACTCCAGCTGGACAGAATACTGAAGGTTGATAAATAACCGATGTCCTTATTTATACATCGTATATTGCATGCGCATGACTTTTTTCTGAACAGTGAGATTACGGACTGTCCGAACTGTGAAAATCACCTAGGCACTACAGATCATACTGAAAATTAACAGTCTGCCTGCTCAGTTTGACGACTGCTTTCAACAGTCGTGAGGTAGTCCGAGTCTTAACTTGCTACAGCCTCTTGTCATAAGAATGTTAAACCTGATGAGTCAAGTTTCTGAGGCGAAGTGGCAAGAGCAGGTCGCATGAAATGGTCGTATGATTTTGTCTTGGCCATTTTCGTCAACAATTCTTATGTAGTTACTTGAAATTCAGCCTGCTGATTCTAGTGGTAGATGTGACCAGTTATTTCGAGGACTAATCACCAACGAACTGATAGTAGAGAATACATATTTGTAATTTGTGACGCAGAATGTGTGTTCACCTAGTCTTGATGTAGAAGGGCATTACCTCCAATCGGTATGATAGCATGACATGAACTATGTTGGACTAACAGTGAATGCGCTGAATAGTGCTCACCTGTGTCCACAACAAGCGTATAGTCTTAGTAACATTCATTATGAGTGTGTGATGCTCGTAAAAGTCCTCGGTTACTTTCGCGTCTAACCATTTGACTGTTAGCTCAGAAGACTGTTCGAAATTCCACACGGTTTTATGCACGGTAATTCTGTCTGTGTCAGCTGACGCTATGCCCTGGTACATTCCAACGTTTGAAATACATTTTCGCAAGTACTGGCTTAGACGTGTTCAAACGAGGACTGGGGCTGTTTAAATTAGAGTAAACACCTGAATACGGGATGAGTAATTAAGATTGTATTCTACTACACTTCATAAGCTGCTCGTATGCTTCCAAAATGAGCATATATGCTCCACTAACAAACATATAAATTGGAGATAAATGGGGCTGAACCCTCCTAAATGTATAGGTGGTCCACACCAGCATTCAATATAGAGGACGATAGGCTTGCAGAAATTCACATTGTGAATTGCAGATCAATAGTCGTTAGGCTCAGCTTGGCTAGTAACTCTGGTACGTCGAATAAGTTTTGACGGCGGAGTCAGCAATTGCAGTGGACCGAACAGCTGGTGTATTGCCCCTTGAGAATCTCGGATTACGTCTGCATTAGTCACAAGCGAATCCAGTTGGACTTGTAGTATTTATGACTCGGTCATTTCTATAGTAGGAATATTGTGATAAAGGTCAGCATATCGGCTTTACGCTTGCGTTCGGACAGTGATGTGCACTCAAGGTGAGTACAAACCCTGGAGGGAGTCTCATTTAGTGTCAACCGAAAATCTTGGATGAGAGAAAAATTTGCGATAGTGTGGGTGGTGCTGCACTCATAATATGATCGTACGGAGTAGCTAGATTTTTGAAAAGTAATCCCTTCTCATCACGACAGGCTTCAAGGGGATGTACTTCCATCTATTTTTTAGGTTATAGTGGAATATTTCGTATACCTATAGAGCAACAAAACCGAAGTACTCCAAGAATGACCCAGACATAACCACGAAAAAATTCGCTCTTTAATCTTCCTTTATACAAGCTTGGTTTTAGTCTAATGGAGAACCTCAGTAAAAGTAAACAGTAAATTCCCTTGTGTAACTTGTTTGATTTTTTCTCAGAACACCGTAGCGAACACGAATCAGGATATCGTGCGAGTATGTTTCCCATTCTCATCTGTTTTATCCCAATAGCTGTACAGTTCACTGAAAAAGGACCCCTACCCAGCCGTATATGGATCACCAGCCATTTCCCACAGATACCTGTTTGTCTAAGACAAACAACCTTTTTCTTGGCTGCACTACTACTTCTCTCTTTCCCACTTCGTGTGTGGATTCACTGTCGAATGGCTCGGGTGAACTGCACGATACGCAAAGTGTTCGGCCGGAGACCTTCCACGACAAATGGCATAGTTAGTAATATCTGCCACACAGAAGAACACAAAACTGGAGGTCTTTCAAACTTCCCATCAGACAGATTGGATATGACCAAATTACCGTCAACAGCTAATAATGAGGCAATTGTATTGTGTAATCAGGAATTTTCGCTTTGCACAAATTCATCGGATAAACGTCGATTACCAAAGATGAAGAAAGATCACGTAAAAGATGATGAAGATGACGAGGAGCTACTCTCGTTGGACATTCGTTATGAAGAATTCGTCAAAGGTGGTTGCACTCTGTCAGATGAGATTGTACACAACAAATATGTCACAGATCTAACCTAATCGGTTTTTGTGAATAAATCATTTTATTGATCTACAGCTGACACTTCGGCCGTCAGTGCTTTGCATATTAAAAGTTTTTTTTTAACCATTTTTACGTGACGCTTATTGTTTACTTGCAAATTTCACATTGTCCGTATAACAGTATTTGTACTTCCTCTGGAATGAAGAAGACCACCATTTGCATCCAATCCAATCTATGCTACAAGAAATTCTATCCTCTGAGAGTAAAATCTACATTTTCTGTGCATTCTCAAGGTGGTCACCTGTGGGACAGCATTGCAGTTATAGTTCAGTATTCCCTAGGGAGTTATCGAAAGACCCTCCCACTTAATCGTAAGCTAATCAAGCGAAACGTCCTGATAACAATTGGCTTAACTTTGAGCGTTTCACTTCAGACGCTGGCGGCGCATTTTCAGGACGACGATCGAATGGTTGAGCTTGGGATATTTGATTGGTTCTGTGTGCATGCACGCTCGCCCGCTTGAGGACGCAAGTAAATCTAATTACATGCCACCGTTGTCCTCTATACTGGTGTTGATAATGATGAGGACGTTAGAAACACCGACTCAGTTATCTCCACCCTGACTCTGTGAGTGTTGGTGTGTTGGTGTGACTGGGTTGCCGTAGTCGAATCGGGCAACTTGCGTGAACACTGTTGTGGGTTCAAGAAACGCAGGTGAGAGAGATGGATGTTACACACTCACACACACATCAGGCAGCTTCGAGTACATAATTATGGTGCATTTTCTTCGTTGCAAAAGAGCCAGTTTTTTTCTCTCGTTGCGCAGTTTTTCGTGCCAAACCACCTCCACCGTTTTGCAGTGGACGGGGCGCAAGTGTGGAGACCACCACTCAAACCTAATTAGGCTAATCTGGACAACTAAAATTTGTCAAACTCATTTGGAAACAGAGAATGGGAGAGATATAGAGCCGTTACTGGACGCCCAATGTTTATCCAATTGTCGAAAAACAGCGACTGAAGAGAACTTTGGCTTAGCTGTGATAAGTCTCAATTCTTAGCAAAACATTTGCGCCGACTCAGCACCTGTTTTTGCTATGCATATTTATATGCACACATGCAGTGGTGAGAACACGTCATGAAGTGCAGATCTGCCAACAAGAGTTGCGGCCCCTACAGCTGTCATTATTGCCGACTGGCATTTAAGTGGACAGTTCCATTGGGCGATTTATCAGAATTATAGTCTGAAACATCCCAACCGATGCTGCTCTGAAAACAGAATTTGTGAACTATATCTACTCTTTGCAACCTCACGGTGCCCGGTTTAGGTAATCAATTGTCACTTGCATTTGGGATTGTTGTGCAAAAATAATTCGATCCTGAAGTATCGACTACTGATTTCCATTGACGAACCAGGAATAAGGTTGTATTTCGTAATCGAAAATTAATGAGGTGGAGAATATTACCAGTTAACGAAATGAACGTTTTGTTGCTCAGCACACACATAATCATAGCTTCCGCATTCAGATCGACTTTCCTGACAGCCTCTCTGGGGATAAAATACTAGGCTAGATTCCCACTGTCGTGGTATCTTACTAACGTTAAATATCTTTCTGAGACTAGAAGTTGAACTTCGACTAGTTCTCATAATGTAAAGTCTACGTGTGCCAGCAAAATCGTTCACACTACGGGCACATTCTTTACCACTTCAGAAGCAAACGATCAAAACTGGTTGACGATAATCACGGTTGCTTTCAAACATGACCACTCATCTAAACAAGGTCGCCTGGTTTATTTGCAAAGAGTTCCCGACAAACATTCCTCAATCCTGTTCACATTTTTCCCAATAGCAAATCATCTAAAGAATGCACACAGACGATTTACTCCTACGGGAAAATTTTTACTGGCTTGATTTTTTCTTGAGTTATTTAACTCGGAAAATGCAAATACGCCTAGTCACCAAAAAGAGATCAAAATGATATTGTTTTGATAATCCAACCCATCACTTGGATACTAAATGGAACTACCAGGAAGAATGTTATAAGTAATCCTGAGGTAAGGTGAATTCTCATCCGGTAGATTCACGCTGCAGGCTTTTTAATGATCTTCGATCGAACGAAGCATCTTAGTATGGTGGCTGTAGTGAACTCCAAACCCGATTGGTTTTATGAGTGCACGAGTGACGATCATATATGTGTGTATAGCTAAACAACCGACGTAGATGGATAGCAGTGAAATTATGCATTGATTTCACTGCATTTGAAAGGTTTGCAAAATCAATAGTGAAACGATTGTAAACAAGAGGGAACAATTGTTTTGTCAATGTTGCATTATCAGTTTAACGAAACCCATAAAACTAAAAACCATATCGCGGAACCAATCTTAGATAACCAACTGAAAACAAATGGTATATAAGGCGTTGGAAACGAACGCAAGCAGACGTGAATAGGCATCCATAATGAACAAATTGAAATGGTCTAGACCTTCAAAACTTGTTTCCGTACGACTTGCAAAGAACTTCATATTACGTTACGCAACTTCCATAATCGGACAGTTCTACATCTGAGGATGTTCCACTTTTGACGACGAATATTATAGAGGCCGTTTATAAACAGCATAGGTTTTTATTATGACACTCTCTGGATCAAATGATTGTGCAACTTTTGATAGGCGTTACCACACCAACAAGGCTCTATTTTCAAGCATTAAAGCAACTGGAAAATTTATTCCCCCTAACGATCAAGCATGTTGTGTCTATGGTTCAATTCTGGTGGTCTCAAATTTGCGCACATCGCAGAAAACAGTCATCAGTCACACAGTATAAGAGCACTGCGCCACCCCAAAGTATAATTAACTTCCGTTTGCTGTTGTGTTTCTAAGTGAATCATGTAGTGTAAGGAGTAGGCTACACAATCATCATATCGTGAATAGGGGGGGGACAGACACGGGCAAGCATCGGTAGCGTATTGCACCAAGGAAAACAAGTGTACGGTAAGAACAAATGCAGGCAACAACAAGTTAATGTGAATGCACTGCAAGAGGATCGCCTGTACAGTGTCAACAAACAAGCTGAGCAAGCTAAAGCTGAGTTGTCCAGTTGGGATGGTCACATGACCCAATCCAACCAGATATGGACAGTGGTGAGGTTATGGATACGCTGGCGTGCCATGACTGGTGAATTGCGCAGATGGGCTCGCCGCACGGACACATTCGGTATCGGTATGCCCACTCTCAAAAGGACACATCTGCAAACCATAAATTCACGATTTATCCAACTTGCTTCGGGTCAAACAAAACAAAGTAACGGCTTAATTGGGAACGTCCGATGAGAGTGCATGAATAAAGTCATCACCTATTTCATTCGTGTTCCAATTGGGTTGATATCTTTGGCATGGGTACATGCGCATCTTGCAGATGAATCTGACGCACCTGGACTATGCAACTCGCTTTTTCTCTTGTGACAGGTGATAATCATAGTATTGTGAAATTGAACGATCACATTATACTACTGGTTAGTGGTTAGGCGGCGACTTTTGTTAAGGTATTGAATATGTTGAGGGAAAATACAGGAAGGAACATTGGGATGCACTCCAGTAAGAGGTGTTGTATTCCATGCATGACCATGATATTGGCAACTTTGGCGTCGGTTGATTATTTTTATGTGCAACTGAGTGTTTGTGTTCAGGGTGGTGATATGTATTCTTCGTGTGCCACCATTGTTCTGAGTACATAAGATCAGAACGATGGCGGTGAACGTTACATTTCGTTATGTATTCAGTCACACCTTGGCATTCAAAAAAATGGTTTCCCCGACATCACATCAACCACACAATTCGTTTTCTCAGTCACAGCAGATGGCGTTAACCCTAGTACAGCGGCGTCAAGCGGTACACTTTGTTGCTCATTTTCTGGTACCCAGGCTGTTAAGAATCGCTACCTTCTATTACGAAAGCAAAAGCCAGTCTTCCTGGCACAAAGCAAATCTCAGTTTATTGAGTTTCTCTTGGTTATTTTATAGACTAGACGCATCGGTAAAATGAAGAATTACAATTGGTGTTGACGCTTTCACCTTCTCATTGGTCGGCTCGACTCCGCTTATAGCTCGTTCGTTTCAACGCGTGACACACTTGAACAACTTGTTTTACTCCAGTGTTCGTTATAACAAAATCTGATGCTGGAGCACCGTGCCGTGCTGATTGGTCCCCGCGCTGATTGGCCGTAGACTTCTGCGAATCAATGATTGACTTCGTATCGATGCTTTTGTCCAATCCAATCCCTTTACACAGGCATTCACGAGAAACGGTCTAACTGGTATCTATTTTTACGTAACTATTTTGCTGACAGACTTCACCAACGAAATGTATAATAAAATAACTGAAAGTGACCCACAGTCGTTAATTAAGAATACCGTAACCACCCCGGTAGGGTGTAAATTCATGTATTTTTCTGTCATGTACATGAATTAGCATGTGATGAGCAATGAGAGACATTCTGAAGGGAACATGAACTAAACATTTATCACGACAAAAGATTACCCAAACTCAACAAAATTCGCTGCAGTAGTTTGAAGTCTACGTAACCAAGAGTAGTCATAAATGTACTCAGCATAAGGTCAGAGTTAGCCTCTAGGTGATTGTAGTAATACAGCAAATCAGTCAACGAAGTTTTAATATGGTCAGATTTATGTACAGTCTAGTTATTCAGCTAACCCAGGCCATGATGTTAGCTAAATGTTGGCAAAAACGCCAAGGGACAATTCCTCAAGTGGTATGCATGAACGATGGTGCTTGTGAGTATCAACAAAGTAGCCTTAGTCTTGTTGAATGTATCTGTGCTACTCTCCGAAACCCTTTACACTCAACACGCAGATCTTCATCGACTTTACCCAGTTCCGGTGTTGCAGCATAAGGCAACAAAGTGTCGATCACTTGTCTACTTACAGCACGATTATATGGAGCGCCTGACATTAAAAAACAGAACTACAAACACTTCTCAAGAATTCAGACGAGAAAGTTCACCCTACTCGAGCCCGGGTTCACATGCAAGGCCTACACACCAAACTTAGCCACAATGTTATTCAGTGGTATCCTCAGAATGCGGATCTATCACAAAAACTCTAATTCGCGTGGAGCGTTTTCTTGTTTTATGACCTCGTTACCGACTTCTGTCGTCCTATTTGGAGGAAAGGCGTGCAAGATGTGCCAGTAGGTTCACAACAGCCTTCACAGCTGAAATGACGAATCACAACGGCAAAAACTCCTTTGTATTTCGTCCGCCTAACACTGGTATAAGCCTCCGTATCTAGCGTGCTGATTTTTTAAATTCCGTACAAATCTAGACAGCGACAATCTGGTCATAGAGCTACGGTCTATTGGATTTTATGTTCAGTCTCAAGAAAGGCACTGGACCTACGTGGGGCCATTACACTTAGGTCGGTTGCACGACTAATGCGTTTGTCTCGCCCGAATGAATCCGAATAGTGTTCTTGTTTAGTAGTTCAGATGACAAGGTAACTTCGTGTTCTACTAGACAAAATGTAAATTACTTTGAGATAATATGTCGGTACATTTGCGCGCTGATCAAAATCGGTTGAAATGAAAGCGTAGAGTGTTTTTTGTGGGGCTAGTTTTTATTCAACAACTGACCTCACCGGGAATACACAGTATAGTGGAACAAAGAGGGCGAAGTGTTTTATTGATTCGAACAACTGGCAGGTGGTTTCTCTATATACAACGACCTTACCATGTGTAAATACTGCGTAACGATGGACTGAAAAAGTGATACATTGTATGATAGACGGTCATTGTTAATGCTTTCCCTGTTGGTTGAGAATCCGTACTTTCAGTACAGTGAGAGTAACTCAGGCTTTATATGCGCTCGTCTAAACGTTCAATGCGTGTGTGTGTGTGTGTCTGCGTAGCTGTGGTTCCCGAATTCGACAGCGCACATGGTGCGTGTTGGAAGGACAAAACTTCACTACTGAACTCAGTAGGGCGACCCGAGCGACCTGCCCCACATTCAAATATGCCAGGCCAACAACCACTCAGCAAACACGGTATGAACGTCGAATCATTTGATTGAACGAGATTGGGTCACGCGAGCAAGACAGCCATAGACCAGAAGTTACTTACCTCAACGCTTGCAACAACTGTGCAATTGTCAGAGGGGAAGTGGAGACAAATCCCATTGTTCCCATTTATTAGCTAGGGTTAGATGGGATGAGAGTGGTGTAAGAGGGATGTGATAACGTTTTGGGAGTTGTGGGATTCGATGGATGCGACTTATTAGGAGGCTTAGTGTATGCACACCTCCACAATCCCACGGAATTGGTTCAATGATAAGGGACGACTATTCAGTCCACTTTACGAATATGTGGTTCTACGGACGAATAAACCCACTGTTGAATACAACACAGACTGAAGATAATGGTGACGGGGTAGGGGATGCTTTAAATGTAGCCCTTGAAGATGACTTGGATGTGTGAAGTTCAGTACTTACCTGGAAGCCTGAATTTATTTCTACCAAACTCACTGTCAATGCAACCTTGAACAGTCAATATTTTCTAACAAGAAGATTTGGTGTTAAGTCGCATCAACGTAGGTTTGAGTACCCTCAAATATTGCATAGGCCATTCTATTTCAGCATAATGGATGAGTTACGCAGGAGAACAAGGCAACCTCCAGTTAGTGGATCGATATAATATCCAAACTGCTTGGTTAAGACAAATGCACATGAGAAATTGATACTGTATTAATTAGTTGGTTGTCCAGGTGCTAGTCAGAAAGTGCAGGAGTTTGTGTAAGGTCATCTGATTACATTGAACGATAGTTAACTCGTATTTTCCTATCGAAAACCGCTTTATTACCTCATGTATATGTATAGCATCAAAATCAAAGGTGAACCGACGAATTAGCATCCTTGTGCAGGTGATAATAAATGCCTCCAGCCAAAGCCCCTATGTTTCATATTGTTACACATATCACAAGGACCAATTATCGACGCTCTACCTTCTATGTATCTTGTGGCCAGTGAGGAGCGTGCATGCCGTCTAATGTCTATCCAAAAAAGGCCAGTTTGCGCAAATGACCTTCACACGTGGTCCACTTTAGGCCGAAAAGATGAACGTTCAGAAATATTAACTCGCCGGAAAGTAACGCCCTGTTTGTTTTTAGAAACCTGATTCCCAATAGTGACGGATCAGGATTACCATGGGAGGAGCGACCATTTCTGAGTTCCGGGTTGCCACCAAATATCAAAGAGGATGACTACTGGCAGCACAGTTATGGTGTAGTCGTCCGTAGTGGAATTTGTAGTTGGGTTTTTACACACCTTCAACTTTGCCTACAGATTTATTTCAGAACTGACTATTTATCGACAACAAAAGCAAATCTTAATCCGGAGCGATAAACACCTTTTGAAAGTATCCGCGATCGATCACTAAAGCTTGGAATATTGATTAAGAACGCTTGAGGTGACATTGTTTGAAAACTATTTACACGAGTTCAGGTTATACATAACTTGTTCGACGGCTCATATTCAAAAAGAACAGTGGCAAACTAACAATGCCTATTCTGAGTATTCCTTTCTGACTAACGGTTGGGAAATATTAACATAGCCGCATGTAGCTCGTATGGAACGTATACGATTGACTGTTCCGTGACCCGAGTCGTGTGAACAACTCTGTTTTTGGTTTACCTTTAACCCTCACAATTTGCCCCTAGAACAGCTCATTGTGCACCACGGTTGTGTGTATGCGGCATCTATTGGTTACATCATTGTCCAATCCCATCACAGCTGGGGCGGCGACCAAAGCAGTATCACGTGGCAAATTGGCACAGTGAACAGTAGAGCTGCATATACCCATAGTGCTCGTTTCTGGGCCTGTTTGCAACGGTTTTACACCTCCAAAGCCTCGTGTACTTCATTCAACTTCACTGAACTGAATTTTGAAAATATGCACTGACTTCCTCTCCTGAATTCGCGTTGACCATACAGTGTGGCAGGCAGCGTAGCCGTATTCGATGATACATCATCAGGCTGGTTACGACAAAACTACGTCGGTTTGTATGGGTAGGGTGAGGGCATAGGGTTGTATAAGCTGGAGTTACACGACGTTGGTAACGTTTCATTTATTTCAAAAGTCATAACAACGTGTAGAATCCCAAGCCGAATTCAGTTCCATCATTTAATTAATGCTGACTCCACAGCCTCCAGTCAACGAATAATGGTCACCTAAAATGTCTCACGGAAGAATGCGTGTATCATGATATCAAGAGCGGATAATGGCACTGAAATTGTAACTTCATAAATCACGTTAACGTAATAATTACGTGCTTAATGGTCGAAATTCGTTCAAAGCACACAACCGGACCCGAGAATGGTTGACTATGAGTAACCATAGAAAATGCACCATTTGCTAATTTCACTTTGTCGGCACCGTTTGTGAACTTGAAGATTGGATGAACCAATATAAAAGCAAGAAAATTTTATCAGACCCACTTCCTTCTAAAACCTAATTTCCTGTTTGTTGATGTTGTCACGTCACCCAGATGGTTTGTATCGTCGTAGGATACTCCGGAAGGAAACACGGACCGGTGAGCACATTATCTTCAACAGCTTCACGCCACAAGTGTGTTTGTGCAGGCATACTGCTTTTTTCAGCCTACTTCAATAATCGTGTTGTCATACAAAATTTTAAATAACTGTGCTCTCACTTCAACATTGTAGGTTTAGATGATTAGTTTACAACTTCCACATTGCTGAACAATCGGAAGCTAGCTGATTTTCCACCCATAACTCAGGCATGTTTGCTAATCGTAACCCATCAAGGCTTTGTTACCGCAGATTCATGTGATAATATTGATCGATGCAAGATAAATATCGGCAAACCATAGCATTGGCGTGATGCGATCGTACAAAGAGGTCAGGAGGTCCAGTAATCCGAATGTATACTAAGTGAGGCTTATGAAAATGCAGCAAACATCTGTTCCCATGGCTTTGTTCGATGGACTTTGCAAGATCGAATGGACATGATTCAGCCACCAAAGCGTAATAACTTTCCCTAGCTGTGAATTGACAAACTGTTACTCATCAGAAGGGTTTGACGAACAATAGAAGAGTGACAAGTTTACCAGACCCACTCAGAGGATTATCGTCCCTGATAATACTTTTGGGACGAAATTTAACGTTGCCAAGACTACAGAAAGACATTCTGCAGGCTCACATGGATTACAGATGTAAGAGAAAATAATGGTCTCAAACTTCAACACACGAAGTGCACTACTGAACAAAAGGATAGAGAACTAATGTTCAGAACCTACTAAACTAAGTATCAGCGTTTGTGGAGTTTAGGCGAGGAACTGAGTGTATTTCCTGTGACCAGACAAATCTTATGGAAAGCTGTCGGTAGTACCAGTGGCTAGAAAAACAACATGATTTGCTTCGAGTAACAATCATTTACGTGTCTAACTACGAATAGGCTGGTTTTCCAGTAAGACCACCGTCTAAGGCCTTTGAACATTGAGGGTTAGATGCTTTTTTAATTGAAATTTCATTAGGCAGAGCTCGATGATCATTGTTAAATTGGTACTTGAATTCAGTCAGATACATTAGACAGGTATTGAAACAAAACTCAATTAAAACATTGGAAATAGGCATTTGTCGAAAGCGTTTATTTCATTGTTTTACAGACCCAGCAAAATGAATCGCATAGTAATTTCTTTATACTCAAAATTGGTTTATTAGAATACTCTTGAATTTAGGGTCAAATGCACCTGAGTAACGAACGCTAAGGTTTAGGCTGACATACATACTATCTGGAAACCAGTACAGTGCATCCTGTTTCGGAACAGATTAAAACGCAATGAGCTCCACTTAGAATCCTGAGAGGATAAATGCTGGTCGTAAATCGGTCTGTTGTGACCATCGCGGTGCTCAGAAGTGAACTATTCATAAAATTCAACATCCGAACGGCTGTTAGTTTGTCAAAAGTTGAAGAAACTCCTTTCTCCACCTCCATCACAAATCTTTAAACGGTGCGCTTAAGAATAAACGGATCAATCGGTATTACGTAATGAATGATGGTTTGTTCGAATAGATACAGTGAGCCCGAGAAATTGGTGAACACCGTGATGGAGTTGAAGTTGTAAACTTTACATCTTATTCCTGATCATCCACCAACCTGTTTGTCATGCAATGCAGAAAGCATAACTCAAACAATACACCTACAGATTTACGGAAAATGCCCAGTGAGATGGACTTCTTGCGTGCAATTACGGGAGAAGACGTTAATAATTTCTCTCGGGATGGCTTGGCCCTAGTGTCAGATACAAACATCCCTCATTTCTCTCTACATACCCCTTCAGATAAGTGTACAGCTGTGTTTGAATAGTTACATTATGTACAATATCCGTAGTGAGTAGTGTAGTGAGGATAGACGGTCGCACCATACTACTCACACCACTATTCAGTAGCCGCTTGGATCGAAATGATCGCGGGATAAATACGGGAGACATATGGGAAAGATCGTTGGAAAGCACAATGACATTTGATGGCTTTCGCCACATGACGGAACTGATACATAGTGTCCAAAGCGACTGGAGCATCCTCAGAAGAGTGCGGTGTGCAAATGAGTGTTTTTGTTCTTAGTCCCGTTGAGAGGTTTAAGTAGTGTACCGGTTTCTCCAATAAGACAACCTTTGTGTCGTCCGCCTTCTGGATTCACAACAGTAGTATGGTACGGGTGAAACGTGCACACACTAATGAACAGGTCTGTACGTCAGAAAAATTCCGATGAGGGATCCCCAACTGAAAACATGCGTATACACTGGCAATGCGCTGTTGCCAACGGATATGAGGTGCACAAGCCACGCAGTATCATGTTTGCGTTTGTTCTCATGTAATTCCGCATATTTTGCAACGGATGTTTAGCAAGTTGTCATTTGACAAGCTGACCGTCTTTTGTGGCTACAACAGAGTGAAAAGTTTTGTTTGAACCAAATCAAGGTAGGGCAGAGTATTGGTAAAAATCGTAAAGTAACTAAACGGAACATTTTACAATCCACCTTGAGCAGATACCAAATTCCTACAATTAAATTGAAGTATACGTCACTCATACATGCTGGTTTTGTCAACGAATCGAAACTGTTTTTACCGGCAATCTGTGACTTCTCACGTTTAGTTACAGCTGATTATGGTATTAATGATATCTCATCCTTATAGACAGCAATATACCAGTGATTTCCAGCAAGACTAAATTTCCACACAATCCCGAAGAAAAAACAAGCCATGACCAAAAAGAGAGATGAAGGTACTAATGACACGTTCTAATCACACGTTTAACTCCAAGTGAACTACACCTCGTAATCAAACAGCCGAGTGATAAGTGAACGTAAGGCGCCTTCAACAGGATAATTTCCCTACAGATTTCACAGCGTTACGTTAGAGACAGGTCGACCAAAAAATGACAGCATTCACTCTTCTGAACCCGACCACTCACCATCTCACCTAACGTCTCCAGCCACCGAATCGGTGAATCGGAACTCTCCATACTAGAAGACAAAGCCGACCTAGAGTAGTTAACATCTTAGCAAATGACTTCTTTTCTCTACGCTTGAATAGCAAAATTTCCAATGTAACTAAGTTTCAAATGTAGTTTGTTTCACCTTTTTCGAGAAGCGAAACCTGTAAATAGTTGTTTGTGTTATGCTTCTTTCAGTATCCTGAGCTTTGCAGACATATATTGTTTCTTGTATTGCCTATATTTACTGTACTCATTGTTACCATGCTTCGAACAGTATTGCCACTCATGCGTTCCATTGCCTCCATCTCACGGTATGCCAAGTCGACTGTATGGTCACGTGTGTCTTTTAACTTCCGCTGTTCAGCTCTTGATAGACAACTACTATCAACAGCAGATTGTCTATACTACTCTTCTAAGACGGATCAAGATAATTTGCTGCCGGTGCTGTCGTTTGCCCATATTCATCACACCATCTATCACACGTTCCCTACTACCGCCCCCCTCTGGAGGAAATCACCGAGAAGAACTACCCTCTCCCAAGAAGCGTTTTTACGAGGCACAACCACGTTTCTATTAGGTAGCCCCTTTGGAAAAACTACTTCCCAAACCACACATAAGACATTTACTTGAGACGTAACTAGACACAGCCTCTGTAAGAATAAGCATGAAGATGGACATATCAGACTCCATCTTAGATCACAAAAGTCCGTGTAAACATTTATGCGGGGGGTTCTGTCTAGAAAAGAACCCCTCAGATTTTAAGCAACGCGTTCAAAATTGCAGCTGGTAAGCTACAGCAAACAACATAGTACCATTTGCTAGCAGTAACATGAACGCTATCCAAATCATTACAAAGGCCACATCTTTGATCTTGTTCCATCATGAATGGTATTTATCGTTTTCATGATGGGTAGACACTGTTAAAAATGGAAGTACTTAAACGCTTCAG
Source organism: Paragonimus westermani (assembly GCA_008508345.1). NCBI lineage: Eukaryota > Metazoa > Platyhelminthes > Trematoda > Plagiorchiida > Troglotrematidae > Paragonimus > Paragonimus westermani. The sequence goes on along the minus strand of QNGE01000050.1, from coordinate 5,366 downwards.
GTAGTTCGCGAGAACTCATTTATTAAAAAGCCTGCTATTGTACTCAATTCATAAAATTAAGCAATAATGATCCATTAAAGAAGTCACAATCATCACGAGAAAATCTCTTGCAAAAAATTAGCAATCGGTTAAGGAAGATGAATAATATTACAAAAGTGTGACAGACAGACACCTGAATATATATTGGTACAACTGATGCAGATGTAGCACTGATGTGACCACAAAAGACGCTTGGTCTGCGAGGTTGTTTCCCGCAGGAAATTCCGTACAGGTTATGCTAGAACGTAGGACAACGAACGCATCCACTCAGTTACATGGTTGACGGGTATGCACACATACATAGTTGACAGTAATACACTGTCGGTCATCTTGGTGACACGTTCTCCATAGTGCGTACACACTGTTTCAATAGTGGCTTCTGGTCTCTCGTCTACCCGGTGTTCAGCCTTGTCGTTCAATTCCTGAATGTACTCAGTATACTACTCACAAACGAAGCGGCATATTATACAGGAATGAGACGTACTTGTCCTCCGGCCAAAAATAAATGAAACAAATCCCTCTCCGTCTTTTTTCCATATTTCCTTGACACCCCCAAATAACCTAACGACTTACGTTCAAATATATTTTTTGTCCACAATATACACTAACTTTCTCTTATTCTTCGATGTACTGATGGTTGTGTGTTTCTGCTTATTCAAATTTCTTGAATTATATCCGTTTTATTTGGCTGTTTCCTAGGTTGGAGCACCCGTCTATTAGTTCCGACTGTATCTGGTCATGCAAATGCACAGTAGTAACTGGTAACCGGATTAAAACTCGGTAGTTCGTTTTCCATTTGCTACATATTGGACCGAAAATCTTTCAGATATTATTAAAACAATGTCACGTTATCTGTCCTCAACAAATAATAGTTTGGCATGCATCACAGTCATAGCACTGTGAGAAACTATGACAAGTCTGCAAGACCACTGTGTAATATAACCCTATTCACAGTGTTCCGCTCACGTCAGTTAATTTGTAAGACGTTAACATTCACCGGACTCATAAAGGAACACCTTATTAGGACATTTTCAGGCAGTTGAAACGTTTTCTTGTTGCTTTCGAGTACCGTGTGGATTATACAGCATGAGCCATTCCGTTACTGTGCACAATCGTAGGTCTCGATCGTTTGCTTTAGAAACCAACCTAAGTGTTTTGTCTCGTCTACTCTCTCTCACTATCTACTCTTCTCTCTCTACTCACGATTTCGTGGTTGCAAAGAATGGTTAGCTTGGAATTTTTTTCTCGCAAACAATACATTACAATGTATGTGAAAACATAGAACAAACGCGAGCACTGTTCCGCATACCTGATATGTATCCGCATCTGCTGGACAGCAGTGCATCCTTGTGTTTTGATACCTCGTCACACATAGCGCATGCCACATTTCCAATAGTCACTTCTAGTCTCCCGTTTTCCCAACGCTGAGAAGTGTCATGTAGTTCGTGCGCGTATGAATCGTGCCCTACTACCCATAAACGAAGACGCTTGTTATATAACACCTTGTCAAGTAGTCGTCCTTCTAAAAGAAGCTAATTTTCAAGTCCTCACAGTCAGCATTACCACCGGTAAGTCATGTCTCACATTCGAAACCATCTTACCTCAATGAAAAGTTTTTCACACCTTAGTAATCTACTTGCACGTAGTCGCGCAACGAAGATGAACCTCCAAGGAATCTGGTTATTCGAATTCTCGGGAACATTTTGACATCAAAATATTCCCAAAATTCTTTGTTCTCAGTCTGAGTGTAATCATATTTGAAAAGTGAAGGGTCATAAAAGCAATCTGCAGAAGCTTGAACTATCTCATTCAGAATCTGACATGATATTTCACAACATTCTTGTACACTGGTCAATGGTGTTAAATTCTCTCAGATTCATTCAAAAGCTTCCGTCATTTATTAGACAAATGACAGTTCCACTCACTTTTATCCTAACTTCCATGCACTGAAAAAATGTTGGTCGTGTAAGTTCAGCCACATCGTTACTACTGCGCAACGACCGATTTCAACAGCGCAGTCCAACAAAACTCCGATATGTTGACACAATGGTCCAACCGAAGCGATGGGACGTAATGAAGAATGGGGTGAAGACAAGAACGTTGCATCGGTCAAGCTATACTCTGTCGATAAACAAACTGTAGCATATCATAGGAATATTTATGATCGCTGTATCTGGGTCACGTCGCTCAGTTCTACCAACCTAGTGTGTTAAGTTTGCTCTGGTCACAGACGCTACGTTACGAATGTTTGAACTAAGACACTCGACCAGCTTAGCGTGTAAATCAGTAACAATGCATGAATCGGAAAATCAGAGTTTCGATTCGTGTAAATTCCCAAATTCCTCTAAAGTCACTTCATCAATTGACTGCACGACTAGCGACAACCAGGCTGGGTGCGACGCGAAATTATGGCGCCTCTTTTTTATGCATCAGCTTAGCCTGAAACGCTGTCACGCAGTTGGTCTGATCATAAGACCGGGTGAGGTCTACCATTTCGGACTTTTCACTTGTTAGACTGATCTCGTTAGATGCTTGTTATTTGTGTATTTTTCTGTCATGTTCCTCTGTGATCAGACAGAGCTGTTTTCGGATGGAATTTCGAGTTCATATTGGTTCATTGAGATCCTGGTGTGAAGACGATTAATTACATTTTTAAAAACCACCATGAGCAACTAAATAACACATGGGTCACGTAATTACTAGCTCTGGGAGAAATAGCATTTTAATGGCTCAAGCTTCCGAAAATTGGATACCGTGAAAGGGCTGAATAAAATGGGTTTTTGGCAAAGCCCTTCCTTTCCGTCACGTTCTTAATATGAATAGTTTTGACATTCCCAGTTTCTGGCAAACGAAGTGGAGTCCAACCAATTTTAAACTATGTTTAAAAACGTTCTGTGAACTCTGACTTCATGAACAACTTGAAGCCATTCGCCACGACGGGTGTTGGGTTAAATGTTAACAGTATGAAACAGTACTGTTGCACATTTAGGTTGAAACTATTTCCGTCTCTTTTGTTGCAAACAAGCCACTCGAGACTGTTGAAAACAGCTGTATCATCATACCTGCTAATAACATGGCCGATGAGATTTCCGTAAGGATTACGAAAGCACATAGTGCTTCGGAAGAATCACGGGCCACCGAAAGGGACTAGTGACAGTTTGTTGAATGTACAAAGCACACTGTCACACAAGTCAAGTCACATACACTTTACCCGTATAATTAAACATTCATATACCTCTGTTCACTAACAACCTCTGATCATAACAAGCGGATCAGAGGTGCGCTTTCCGTGTGATCACGGCAACGAAGTACGCAAAGAACAATTTATCAATCACATCTAGGAACTGACGTGGATTAAATTAGCATCTCCGAGGTGATTAACTCATGTCTTAACTTAATGCCCAATTTTAGGGGTTACTGTGCACGTCCTGATCACCACTGAGGTGTTGGCAAGTCTTACCAGTTATACACGTGTCTCAAGTGACGAATAAATATTGGATACAGACAGGCATCTCTTCGGTTACACGGACAACCAGTTCTGCTATGGGACGGAAGAACAGACTAAGCGAGAGAACTGGGAAAATCTTTTAATCTAAGAATGATCATCACTATCACCAAAATTGTCACTACTGTCATTAGTACCACTAATGACGGTGGCGGTTGTGCCAGTAAAACCATCATTACCATCGTTATCTTTGAGAACATGGTCAAATTTGCCATCAGATTCAATACATCATCATCATCATCCTACGTGACGCTGCCAAAACAGTTGGTAATATCATCGCTGAGCTATCAGATAATAATGAGGAGAACAAAAGAAGTGTTGCGGGTTAAGAGCGAAAGCTCGGGGAGTGGCGGAAATAACAGGAGAGATTTCTTGTAGTAGTCGAACTTCTGAGATTAAGTAGTGGACTAGCGCTCGCCCAATGCTAGTCTCGACGATGTAGAACTACAACACCGGAAGTCGTATATATAGTTGCGAATCTATTCTAAACCACAAGTATTGATAAAGACATAAAAAAACAGTTTAACAGACAACGTGGAGCGATGTTACACAAATCACTAATTTTTCCAAATGTGTGAACCACGGAGGGCCCTCCTAGTTAATGGTATTCGTGTCGTTACGATTATTAGATCTGAAACTATAGTGCGTTGTGGTCTGCTTACAGCCGCCCTGGAAGTTAGGATCACCAAACTTCTCCAAAAACGTGTATGTTGCTCAGGTCCCTGGGCAATGTTAACAAACAACCAAGATACAAACTAAAGAAAGTCAGCTTCCTAACTCGTCAGTCGACTGGTTTTGGTGATAACTTAGTCAAACGTCGGTTACATGTAAGAAACTGATTCCGATCAGACGTTATCTTCTCCTGAACCACACGTTCCGCGTCCACACCCGGGAAACACAGAGGGATTATGGATAACAGTCTTCACTTGTTTTGAATTTACCTGGTGTCTGCTTGACGCTGAGTAATTCCGAGACAAGGTAAAAAATCCGCTAAGTTTCAAAAAATTGGTCGTACATCATCATATACTTTAAAAAAGAAATGTTACCCATTACGGTAAGTGGTAAACTTTATACAGGTGCATTCCCTGAAAACGGTTGGTCCTAGTGTCTACCAGTCTACTGGTCGACGGTGGTTTTGACCCACTCTGGTCTTGTCCGAATCCCACCAATAACGGGATTGAACAACCAACGTCCGAATAAGTGCCGGAACGGTAGGCTTTCACAGTATAATACTCCAGACACTTGTATGATAGATCAGTAGGTGACGGCCACCGGCGTTACAAGGTTGAAGTTAGATTGCTTTTCCCGACTGATACGTGTATCCTTCTCTTGAAATGAAACTTAACAGTTATCTGCGGCCGGCCTGCAAACAGATGGACATTTACGACCGCCACGGATGGTCCCAATGACCATCAGTAAATTGATGCACAGCTCTTTCTAACTTCTTAAGTCGTATAGGCACCACAGTCACCCGAAAATCGGCCCCACCAGTCCATAAGTATTTGACTTGCAAAAAGGGTAGCACAGGGATTAAATTACATGCGGTTATTGTGATTTGGTTATGTTTGAAATCAAATGACAGCAGACAATTTGAGAATAACTTGTTAGTATTCAGTAATAGCTGTTTCGGTAATGTTTCACTCAGACCCGGTGGACCGGAGACAGTTTAGAGCACAGTTACTGAAACGAAGACGTTCACGTTCAGTGAGTACTTGAATCATGAAGACAAGAAGGTACTATAAGTAGACTCGATAGTTGAGCCCTTTCCGACAGGGAGCAGTAAGTCTTAAATCTATTTAACAGACTACAGTAGCGGATAAAT
>QNGE01000049.1:480225-509258 GCA_008508345.1 Paragonimus westermani | reverse complement strand
CGTCGACAGACCTTTACCGACGTATTGAGTCTGACAGCGCACTCCAGATTATTAGGTCATCGGTGTGTACAATGACGTTGCTGGAAACACTGTCCGGAAGGCCATTGATGTAAATCGGGAATAACAGAGGACCTAACACTAACCCTTGGAGAACTCCCGCAGAAATGAAAGAGGGGAACGGAAGGTCTGATCCGGTCTTGACTCTAAAAGTTCTATTATCAAGAAAAGAGACAATCTAGCGAAGAACCTCACCTTGGATACCATAGACTTCCAGTTATTGCTTGAGGGGGCCGTGTGGGACACGATCAAAAACCTTGGGGAAATCAAAGAAGGTATCATCTGAGATGAGGCTAATGTCTTTGGCCTCCGTCAGACTATCCCTGAGAATAAGGAAGGAAGCAATGCTGAGTAGAAGGAAAAAGATTATTTGATAACTGATTGAGGATGGCACGCTTGAATAGGCCTTCCATTATCTTGCACGGAATGCTAGTAAGGTTGACTGACCGATAGCTAGCCGAAGGTTGTCGGTCATCCGTTTCCAAGGTGATTTTGACCATTCCTCTTTCCATGCACTAGGGAGAATGCCAGTCCGGAGTGTCTGTTTAAACAGCTTATATGGGGGTTCTGCCAGACTGTCAGCTGCTTCCTTGAGTATTCTTGGATGCATCTTGTCAGGATCTATTGCACTGTATGGATTAACGTTGAATAGAATGTCTTCAACATCTAGCACAGAAAACTCGGCGGTAACGAGTGGTTACCGGAAGTTCTGCTGCGATAGGATAAGATGCTAATTTGAGACACTGCATTCGGGTACCTTGGGTCTCTGCATCAAACCCGTGTACCAATCGAAGAACCGCTGAATTGGAAGTTTAACTCGAACTTTAAGTTAAACTTTTGTGGCGCCACTGGGCAGGTGGCTAGCGGCGGTAGGACTTACTCTGCTTGATTGAAAATGCTTACTCACTGATTCAGCGACGGATACAGGGGTTTGAGTGTGAGACTCAGAGTATCTAAATCCAGCTGTATCAGAAGCGATAAGAAAGCCGACGAGTAACTTCCACTGTCGTTGTGAGAAACTTCTTAATCGGTTCAATGGGTGGTGGACGGAAGTATAAAGCGATAGCTTTTGATGGTTCCGTTTCTCCACGCGAGGAATCTCGGTGGCAGAGGGATAGTTACACATCGCAACTTTTCTTGATCGCATCGGAGGTCTAAAATGGGGAATAAGGAAATGCATGTCCAATGTTATTATACACGCAGGTCTACATCTGGATAAATATGTATAATTAGGTGTGAGCTATTCGACAGGCAAATATACACATGTGGCTGTGTGCACGACGATCCAGACGAATTTCGAACTCAGCCACTGTCGTGGCACTTACGATATGTTCTGGTAGAGAGTTCCAGGATTTGCAGACCCGAACCGAGATGAACCTTCGCCTTAGCTCAGGTCTGTTGTACTGACTTTAGTTTCAGGGAATACCCCTTGTGTGAGGTAGTATCTGCCGAAGCGAGCAGGGATCCGCACGGATGGTTAGGGGTTTTCAAAATCAGGAACGCCGATATTAGGTCACCTCTCCATCTGCGGTACTCCAGTGAGAAGAGATTTAGCTCTTGAAGCCTCTCGAGAAAGGGTTTTGCACTCAACCTACGAACTGCTATCGTCGAGCGCCTCTGAACAGCTTCCAAAATGAGCATGTCCTTCTGTAACTGAGAACACAAAGAAGGGTCCCTTGTTCGGGACGAAGACCAATAAAGCTGTTGAACAGGTTATTGAAAGATGATCCCTCGAATTTTCCGAACATACGCTTCAGAAGCGCGAGTACGCTATCAGTTTTCTTGACACGTCTCGGTATTGGGAGCACTCGAGGGGCTGTGTGCCACAACAGTGCCAAGGTCTTTTTCTCTGTCCGTGACTTGGAGCGGTATTCCGTCGAGGGAGTAACGGAAGCTGTGCTTATGTCTGACGTGTATAACTTGGCTCTTGTTGGCATTGAACTCGATGGCGTTTGATTTAGACCAATTGTGAAGGGCACTAATATCAGTCTGTAGAGCGTTCGCGCCACAGTTGTTACGCAAGATATGCCAGATTTTGATACCATCGGAAAACAGCATCAACATAGAGGATCCTTCAGATGGTAGATCGTTGATGAAAACAGAGAAAAGTAGTGGCCTCAGGATGGAGCCCTGAGGGGCTCCACTGGGGCTGAGTCTGGCAGGGGATACGGAGGAATCCGCCCGTACATGATGGGAACGGTTTGACGGAGATTGGTTGGGTAAGAGTAAACCGAAAGTGGGCTCGCGACAGTAGATTTTTTATTGGGTCAGTTCGGTTAAGCCAGTGCCCATTGACGAGGACGACCATAACTATGAGTACACAGGCCGAAGTGTTAGCCAAAACGTCATAATCATGGTTAAAAAAATATATATCGAACCTGATTGACCTTACTGGGACATTTCATGAACACTTCCTAGAGGGGTTTTCTGAGATCTCAAATGTCGATTGGAAAAAACAAAGTTACTTCAGCAGAAGACAACAGGTATCGACGTAACTAAATAATTCTAAGCAAAGTAGTGTGACGAGAACGCAATGGCACAAACTGCAAACAGAGAAATGCCGAAGTAGTGCCCTGTAACCAGCCCGTTTTGGTCGTTTGAGCGCCATGCAAAAGTGGTAGCTGTGAAGAAAGGCGACTTTACCAGTGCTTTGAATGCCCTCGGTGGGTGCAAATTTGAGGGTGAAGAAAAATTAAATGTTTTTCCATTAGCCAGGAAGCTTCACCACCATTCGGTTCTTAAAAGGGCGTCACCAATATTTCCAACCAATCGGAAAAATACCTACAGCCGATGACCACCTTCCCTTACCGCGCCCAGCAGCTAAGTACACTGCTTATTCGGAGTTCGCCTCGTTCGTGTTTTCATTCGTTACATCCCTCCGCGGTTTAAGGAACCACCAGAAAAGGTTCTGTTTGCCTTATCCGTTCATCGTTGTCCGTAGCAGTTATTTGCGTTCGTATTTCACATAATTCGATTATAACAAACCTGGTACCTCGTTTCATCATGGGTGCACTGAGGTCACCCATGGTAATTAAATGGGTGGGACCTTGAAGTTTTGGGATGTTCTCTAGGTTTACGCGAACGGCGTCACCGTCAGAGTCGTCGGATGAGGGAGGACGATAGGTAACCCTCTTTGAGAGTGAATCTTAACCACGCTGTGTTAGTCGAGCTCACACAGCATCACAGTTTTCAGGGGATTAGGACTCGCTGATAATCTTGAGTTCCAGAGGACACTGCTGGGGAAACTCGCGGAGCCCCAATTCTCCTCTGAGTTTAAGCAACATGGTGTAACGGGAGCGCACTGACTGACGAAAAATAGCCGACCTAACACAATAGAACTGCAGTGGGTCATAGGGGTAACATGAGTCCAGAGAGGAATATGGTTAAAACCCCACACAGGTCGAATTAAGGGACTGAGATATCACTGGGATACCCATACACACCGAAAAGAGCTTTCCAGAACGTACATCGATATACACAGATTAAAAAGATGACACAACGTTGAGTAAAGAAGAGTAGAGGTAGTTCATCGGCTGTTAGATACCATGTTAATCCCGAACGTCTAGCGGTTCTTCGAGCTACCTTGGCCAGTTCGCACCATCTGTCGACAAGCTGAATCTGGAATGGTCACGTCTGTAATGCAGTCAGCGTAGATGAATTCTGGGCCCGCTGAGCAATCGAATTGGAACCACAAGAAAGACGCTCGTAGATGCGGGTCTCTCATCGGTGAGGTGCCAAGGTACTATAAATCAGCATAAACCAAATCGAAGAAAAAATTACACCTCGATAATGAACCCACAAGGTATACGAATCTCGAGTCAACGGTTCTTGTGGATACGACTGAATGCAACATTCTCCTAATAGCGGCGCGATAGAGTGCCAATGGAACCAGGCAACACATGGTCAGAGTTCAAGAAGTCGGAAGTAGTGAAGAGAGACTTACTCGAAAACAAGTTTCGACAAGTAAACGATATCTAGTTTCAAAAATACATCAGGATTAACGTTCGTATGAGGAGTCATTTGTGGCACGCCTAGTTCGAATGTTTGCATTGGTCTTCGTAAGGATGGTCCGCAATCTCTACCGAGTATGTTCTATATGAAATGACGAGGATCAACAAGAAGGGAGTAGATAAAAATAGGGAAAGTGACCACTAGCTTTTTATAAAGCACATAACAGTCGTCCGCTACTTCGACGCCGACGTTCGAAACCAACATGGTCTTCTAACACCCAGGTGGATGCGGGTTGAGTGCATATCGCGACTGGATTCCCTTAAACCCCCACGTCCCGAACACTACTCGCTGGAGGCGCCAGTATCCTTCGCCCCTCCTAAGGCACATACGAACCTTACGTCTCTTCTAACCGTACCGCTGTTTTTTTCTCAACTAGGCCTCGTGGACGTGGTCGTCGGCACCCCTCACCACCCTGTTCACCACGGCCTTGAGCCATACGTTTACGGGTCGAGAGACCCAACCAATAGGTCAAAATCACCAGCCTTTGCGTCTCGTCCAACCACAGTCCACTTACGGTACGTCTGGACGAATGGTAGCTACTCTCTGGTCTGGCGTCTTCAAAACGCACTAGCTAGCTGTTGCGCCTGCCTCCACCCTTTCGTGCACCATTCTAGCAGTACGACGTGAATTCACAGCAGACCAGGGTTCAGTTTTAGGAGCAACAGACCATTTGGTTTTAAAACCGAGGTACCGTCCGGATCGTAGTAGACAGGAATCAGAGGGCGGGCCCAGACCTCACACGGGTTGGCCGTTAGAGAACCCCGACGCAGCCCGTTACTAGTTCACAGCAACCTATTGGAGACCCACATCAGCGTGTTGACCTGAGTGGCTCAAGTGTTCGGCCACGTAGAGTGAAATGGAAGACTATTGCGATCGGTCCAAATCTGGACGAGAGGCGGGTGATCTCAACATCGGAAGACGGAACTGCAGGAGCAGCCTTATCCAGAGTTCCACCAAGGGCAACAACTCATTTGACGAAAATAAGCTCTGCTCTTGTGTTTCTCTGCGTTTAGGTGCTGCGGCACAATTGACCACAACACTGTTCCCATATTTTCCTGACGGAAAAGAGGTCAAACGGCATCTTGCCTTAAAGAACGTTCACTGTTGTGTTCGTCCAGTTGTTACGAACCAGTCGGTAGGCAGAGACGCAACCTACTGCTCCAATAGGGAAACGGTCTTGGGAGGTGAGCTGGCTGGGCGGTCGTGACGACTGAAACTAGGGGATAAAAACAGAATGCCCGTTCGAAGCTTGTGAGCGGCAGGCGCTCTAGCTAGCGGTCAAGAGGGCTAGGCTTCTCGCAGTAGATTGTCAAGAAAAGGCACCTTTTCACAAGAATTCGCCATAGCTGCTGAAAAAGTGAGTTTCTAATTTTTTGGAATTTGAGTGACTGGCGTTTTCTTCAAAGTTTCCTCCTAGATTGGCGCTCGCCTCTGCCTGGTACACTGAATAGCTTGGCCCCATTGCCATCCACAACCCACAAGAACGATGCTTTTGCAGCACCCATTCGTTTTTGGGCTGAGCGGCAATACTCGTTCGCAGGTGGTAGTTGCCACAACTTGTTCAGGGGTTCCCATATTTACGCTAAGGTTTTCGCGGCACACCACAAAATAGTTGCGCTCCATGCGTTAACATGATGCTGCCGCTGAACTTTGCTCGCGTTTTCCGGTTTTTTATCAGAAAATAACACGACAGACTGGCAGGAATTATTGTGGAATTTCGTCTGTTGTCCGCTTCTTGTTGGAGTCGGACAGCGCCCATCTGAAGGTACTTATATAGCGCTCAGCCTGTCGTTGGTCTGCTGATGCTCTAGTGAACGTCGGCTGTGCCAAATGAATGAACTACGGCAAAAGTCCAGAGAGTGTGCAGAGGTGAACTGAACAATGTGGTCCGACACCGAGATACCCTAGATCATGTTGGCCGAACATGCGGCGTACATCAGCCATTGTAACGACGGACGTTCCCGGAGAGAGCATAACTGTCTCTAGTCATTCGGAATATGTGTCTATCAAGGTGAATCGGGACATTTCATGAGTCAGTCTGGCGAAATCCAAGGAGAGGCCCGGTTGTGGTCTTGTCGTCGATTTCCGAGGTGGAAGACCGCGCGTGGAGGGTAGCTTGACGTCTCTCTGCCATTTAGGGCGTTGCCTCTCCAAGTCTTTCATTTGGCCGTCTGTGCGTCATGAACATGCACATTCGCGAATGACCACTTATATCCTACTAGTGCGAGGAAGACTGGGACGAAATTGCCGCAGGACTGCAAGGTGAGCGGACACTTAGATGACGACGTGATCAACGAACGTTATAAGAGATTCAATCACCGTCGAATGGCCGGACTTACCATAGAGCTGACTGGGTCCATCCAGAGGGGTGAATATTGGTCACTTCGTCTGGATGAAGCTGAAAGTGAGGTGGGTTGGATCATAATTTATCATCAGTTGGTCGTGGGTGGGCTTCATCATTGGTCCGAGAGAACAGTTCTCGGAATCAAATAACCAACACTATATGACGTTCTTCCATAAAGGACAATTCAGAGAGATTCAGACATCGCGTAGTGTTGGGAGAAAAGCGCTGCTGTAGATGACAAGGCCAGGGCAAAGCAGAGGTTGGAGAAGAAATCGGGGTGCGGGCATCTGTTCAATTGCGTAGATGCCCTCGCGCTCTGGGTGATGATCCCACGCACCGAAAATGAGATCGGTGTATTTTAAGGGGCTCAGCTGCGAAAAATTCTTTTTCGACAGACTCGTAAATAGCCTGCTCAAACTTGACTAGCGCTTTGTCAACTGAGCTAGGAAGACAGGCCGCAACCCCCGAATCATGATCCCGGAGTGCAAGAACATCTGCCAGTCGTCTGTTCGCACATGAAAGCCTTACTCTGAGACGCGTTTTATAGCCACTGTGCGGGCCCTACGGTTCACCTAATGAGTAACCAATTAATTACTTCATCCAGGTAGACACTCGTACCAAGTAGGCCTTCAATCACTACTCCGACCGACCGCCGTAAAGTTGAATGTGCGGTTAGACACCAGACTGGGGTCTTGTTCACTTCAGGAGATTTGAGTGGAAATTGGTCGTGGGTAGTGCACGTTAGTCCGGTACTGCTACAACCCGGAAACGTCTCCGCCAGGTTCAGTATTGTGAAACAGCTGGCGCCGTCAAGCATGGGGAATGTTACATTAAGCATTGGAAGCAAGTTTTAGCTTGATTCCAAAACAGCCTCTGGGTCCATTTAGAAGTCAGCGCTCTTTCGCGTAGCCTCTTCGGACTCCTCTGCCACGACAACCAGGCCGCCAGTGAGAAGCAGAAGACCGGTATAGAGAAACAAAATGTTCTAACGGTGTGAGGTCCTGAAAGGCAAACAGCTAGGCTGTAAGGGGAACCGGTCTTTTGGGACAGAATACGAGTTGACTGCCAAGGCCAAGCTCCAGTGTGGCCGGATATGGGTGTGGAGACCGGGAACACGGCTCAGGTGAGGAAAACAAAAAGGCCAAGAAGTGCGATGAAGACAAACATAAAAAATGCACACCAGGGCTGAATTCTTGAAACGTCACCTGAGTGGTAGTACTGAGGAATGGCATCCAGCAGTGTAGTAGTCTAGTCAACTTCACCGAACCATCGAATACACTGGTCGCCGTTTGGGATGATGGGTGGGAAATTGAGCGGTCCACAAATCACTGATTGTCCTCGGGGAGGAACGCGATGTTAGGGGACGTGCACAGCCAAAGGATGGTTAAACGGTTGTTAGTTAGACATGAGGACGGATTGTGTTTGACAGTCTTAGACCTATTAACTCACCAGGACCCGATCGGTCTCTTTGATCCACATATCAGGTTGGGCTTGAAACTTTTGCCGCTCGTGGCCCGCGGGAGCCGTTTTTGTGTCTGACTGTGTGACCACAATGAGAGCAGTGCCGCTGAAAGCGGTAAAATCTGCAAGAATACCATACACCAAAGGGGCGACAATCAGATGGGGGGTTTTCAACAGAGACCGGACTAGGTTAGGATTAATGCGTTGAAGGTTACAGCACGGAATTAGAACAGGCAACGTTGGGGCTTTCGTTTTGTTCACCGGGTTACTGTTGAAACGTCCTTGACGCATACCAACTTCTCACGTTCGTCCAGGACATGTCCAGGCTTTCTTTTTAGTTGCTAGTCGATTTTATCTGGGATTATGTTATGAGGGATAGCACAGCCTGGAAAGTGTAGTCGAAGGCTAGGGATTATAACTTGTCAGTTCAGGGGGAATGAAGCCTGAGTCACTGACGCCTCCTGGTTGACGCGTCCTACATAGATGAAAAAATGTCCGCGTCTTCCCTGACCAGCTGCAGATACAGTAAACGCAAAACGAATGAGAATAAGTTATACCGGTAGGTCCTCGTCAACCTCCTTACTGCATGAGCGGGACTAATCTCGCGGCCGGACGAGTAGGATGTATTTGGTTTAGCGTAAGTGCTCCACCGGACCCAGTTTCCTCAGGGATAAAAGGGCTCCCATCTCGTCATATTGGGATACAAGTTCAAAGTAAGTGTCCCAATAGATTTTGACAGTTCTTACGGGAGGTGTAAGCTTGGGGGCCGAACAGAAATTGGGAGATACTTCTGGTCACGTGATTCACGGACGGCGGGCTGATTTTAACAGCCCAGAGGCGCCAAAGCAAGAGGCTAACATATTCATCAGTCGGGTTTGCCTTACCTAGTTGGGGTCAGTGCCTGAAAACACGGTCCGTATGGGAAACAAAGAGAATAGCAGCCTCCGGTTACAGTATCTGATGCATCATTTGGTCAACACAAACGGTGTAAGCTCAAATCGCCTGGGCCACATCACGATTCGTTGGGGGGTTCAGCGCATTTGTTTAGGAAATGTTAAAGATAATAGCTACTTCACATACCACCCTCTTTGCGGCAAATTTCAAGAAGGCGTCCTACTTACATTGAATATACGCACGGTTGTCAAGGGGGACCTCTCACGTTCTGAAAGAACACGTCATCAAATGGCTCAGTTTCTGCTAGGAATAACAAATATGCAGTACACATCGTGCAGCACGTGAGTGATCACGCAAACTCTTTAATCAGAACGCGCCCGTCTTATCCCCGCAAAACTACTGATTACTCGAACACCATATAATTTGTTTCGTCCACAGATCACTACCGTGTGATTGTAACCAAAAGAATGAGGGGCTACAATTGGCTGACATACTGAATGACATACTAATCGCGGGCACGTGTTAAGGATGGTGACGATGTCCAGACCCTTGAAAAGAATACAAAACACCACTATCTAGCTGCGGCCATGCCAGCTTTTAGGTTGAATGTAGCGTGGCAGTCCAGTACCTGCAACTCATAGCGAGAAATCGAACCCAGAAAAACAGGATACTGCTAACGCCATGTCAGGGGTTCCCAAAGAATCCTACTGAGATCTGGGCCGAATTAGCTTTGGAGCGGTAAGTGGAATGAGTGACTTCCCAGAAGTTTGCGGGTGTTTCCAAGCCATCCGCTCAATGAATTGGAGCAGACCACTGAGGTCAGAAAACATATCCAAGCTGACGCAAATAGCCCCGAGAGGAGGGTTTACCCCGAATTTGCAGGGAATGCTGCTGTTCAGCGACCAAGAAGGAATTGTCAGTGAAGCGCGTGAACCGGGGACGTAGACAATCGGTTTGAAACAGAGGCGGATATTACTACTGCCATCGGTTTTGACGGTGTGCCCAAACTTGCGGCCAGAACAACAGAAAAACCTCAGGTGACTCGGCACCTACATTTATTCAACGGGCTTCTAAAGAATTCGATTGCGAGGCTGCCAGTATGCACCAAGAGTTTAACATGAGGGCTGTCTTAACATAGAACCGGGGGTTGCTTGTGAGCCTTATCGACGTAAACGATTAGCATATTTCATGCCTCGTTGATAATGGACATCCTGCGGTCTAGTAGTATCAAAAGTAGCGACCAGTCAAGCGAGGCGCAACCGACGTTGTTTGCACAAGTTGTCGGCAGTCAACAAGAAGACCTTCACGAGTGCTTCGAGCTTGGCTGGAGTGTACCTCAGTCACCAAGTGGTGGCCATCGATCAGACGCCAATGGACATGATTCTGCAAGCAATTGCTACGGAGAAAACAAACTGTCAAATAAATCTAGCCGAAAAGAAACCGTTTCTCGGTCAGCCAACGATCTGGCAACGAATAGTTATAGTAGAGGAGAGGGACCTAGAGAAAAATGGAATTTCTACTAAAGCTCCTAATTTAGCCAATGTTGAACCGCAAATATCGAACTACTACCAGCCTCCCATCGCCAATCCGGTTAAGAGGAAAAGGACTCAATCACCGTTTGACCAATCTAATTGGATAATATGAGGGATTTTCTGCACAAAACGCGGAAGTGCCAGAATGCACAGTTGTGTTAAAACACCATATCAACGCTAAGGATTGTAAACCGATATGTACGTCACCGAAACAAACGCTGGCCGATAAACACGCAGGGCCTCAGTAGATAACTGAATCGGCGCGAACGTTACTTATAAGCAGAAAGCAGTGAGGTTAGTATAACTGCATATATATAACACAAATAGCAATGTGTGACGAAGCATGAGTGGTTGTGGCTGTGTTCGTAAACAAGAGTTATGCCAAGCATCGAACTGGACAATGTTTGGTTTTTATCGATGCTACCTTTGCTGAAACAGCTTAAACGGCTGACCATATTGGACTTTCACAGCCAACTACCACCTCGGGCGGTCTTTGCCAGGCGCTGCTCCAGGCTGTTCTTTGCAGGCTTTGTACCTGGCACTAATCAGATGGACCTGGCCATTTTTATAGTTCACATTAGCGACTGAAATTCGGGTCAGCGTGATATCAATGCCGGAAAAATTCATCTATTGGATCTGACATGTTAGACCGGCAAGTGACCCGACAGCATAAATGGCAGACTCAACAAGATTATTAAGGGACGTGTGCAGAAGAATGCGTTGGAGGTGTGGTGATGGGTTCATCATGATGTTCTATTTGACCGTGTCAATTTTGAACAATGTCATTCGAACCTATGAACCGCCCTAGTATCATTATCAATAAAAATTACGGGCAGTTGCGTCTTAGCGTCAAGTATCCGATTGTGGATGATTTCACGAATTGACAAATGTTCTGCCGTCCACATACTTATGATGGACTTCAGGTTTCAGTCTGCTTCTGTTGGTCCAGTACGGTAGACTTTGCATCGGCTACTGGGAAGTCGAATTTGAGGAGTAAGGCAGAAACAAAATGACTTTCACCTTACCATCAGGCATTGCGAGTCCCAGGCAATGTCCTTGGGCCAAGTGAACACCTTAGTGAAAATCCGAATCCCAGTGCAGGCACGACGTCTCCACCAAATGCTTCATAAGATTTTATGTCTGAAACTCATTGCACATGGCTCGCCACTCACTGTGCACCTCCAAAACTTGCAAAACACTAAACCGTCTCCGTCATATTGGTCTCTGAATAATTCGAGTTAAGTCCAGATTAATGCAGAGCGAACATAACTTCCTGGGACACGTCATATCCATGGAAGGCATCCGGAAAGACTATGCCAAAACGTTTCAAATTAAACAGTGGCCGCTCTCACGAAATATCATTGAGTTTAGGAGTTTTCTGGATCTAACCACACACCACTGAACAGTCGTCCGCAATTCTTTAATTTTTGCAGAAAATCTGAATGCACCGCTAAGGAAAATGACCGAGTTTTCATATGCAGACACTCAGTAGAATTTTGAGCGATTATATAAGACATCGTGCAAGTTTTTAGCGCTAGTATTCCTTGATTATACTGAGTACTGACGCCAGCGTTCAAGCTCTCGCAACAGTTCTGTTTTAGAAAGAAGACACCAGGAAGAAGCACGTTATTTCATACATAAGTGATCGTCATAACAAACCAGAAAAATACTGCTGTACCAAAAGAGGAGAATTGCAAGCGTCAGTGTTAATGCTGAAACAGTCACACCACTGCCTGTTCGGTAAGAAGTTGCTCATACGAACTGACCGTCAGTTGTTAACGTGGTCTGTCGGCCACAGTATCCGCAGAAGTACACGTTAGTTTGCCACCATCGTTCAAAGGGACAGCACGAGAATGCAGATGCACCTCCTCGAAGACCAACCTGAGATCGTGGGGATTGTCTTTTCCACAATGTGCAACACGTGGTGCCTGTTGGTCCGCAGAACAAAAGAGACGGGTGGGGTGGATTGCAGATGAATGAGCCCGAACTGGTATCGACTCATGAGAGAGGGAGCACGCCGACGGACAAAGGCCTCGCAGGTTGCAGTCGGGATACTCGCTGCTGCTGAGCCATATGGTGATTGTTGGTGTCTGTAAGTGGCATCACCTACATAAAGTATTCTTGCATGTCAATCTGCTCGGGAAAGTTTGAAACGAGAATAAAGGCTCACATAGTTATGTTCTCAAGGACACAAACCCTTATAAACCCCTCACAGAACGGCTTCCTTAGTAAGCGCTCTTGTATGGCATGCCAGCTGGAATTCTTAAACCATATATCGACGTATGTCGACGCAGGAAATGCGGTAACTATCATACTCTTGCACATGCAAAAGGCTTTTGATCATGTGCCTCATAAGCGCCTCATGATCAACATGGCATCGTTCGGCCTACAAGATCCGTTGTATAGCTGGCTGTCGCCATACCTTGAAGGTCGTTCTCAAACAGTCAAAATAGGACAGCACTACTCAACACCAAAACCAGTGACTAGTGGAGTGGTCCAAGAAAGCGTTTTGAGTCCGGTGCTCTTTTCAATGCACACAACTGACTTATGCGACGTTATTACAGATGGCAAGTCCCTTCTGTTCGCTGACGATATCAAAATCGTTTACACATTCTACCAGGGCACTAACATCTATTTCTGGCTACAATATATGCAACAGGACCTAATTTCGTTGCAGATGTGATGCAGAACATGGCTGATATCGTTCTCAGCGAACAAATTGAACATCATCGCTTATGATTCTAAATTACCTCATGGCTCCATCTCACTAGATCGTTCTAACATTGATACAGCCACTTCGGTCAGAGATCTAGGAGTACAGTACTCAAACTCCCTCAGTTACTCTGAGCAAGTATGCTTCCAGGTAGCAAAAACTAAAAAAACAATAGGCTCTATCGAAAAGACGTTCAGTCTACCAGCTGCGAAGCTGACGCTATGCAAAAAGTGTGCTCGGCCTCCACTCGAGTATTGCACTTTCATTTACTGTCATCTACACAAGTTTGATATGCTTGTGTTAAAAAACCTTCAACGATCCTTTACCAAAAGTCATTGGGCTGTTCTGTTTCGCTCACCTTCAGACAACGCTGTGAAAATCTTGTAATCGATCCATTTTGGTTGCGTACACCAACGTCGAACTCGGCGCAGCTATATAAACTCTTGTATTCAAATGAGATTACCACAGCGTTTACCGTCTACCGCCCCCCATATAGTCTAAGAAATAAGGGTTCCATCTTGCCAAACCCTGATATCCCGGAAAATTATGCGTGCGAGCTTCTCCCATGCAAAGTATCCTTCCATTTGGAATAAACTTCCAAATGAAGTCCGGGCCAGTAACAACATTCAGCGTTTTAAGAAGGTTTTGACAGTTATCTTACCTTAACAAACACAATATCTATCTTCAAACTCTCTTGTCACCTGATGACCTTTTTGAGTATGGTCCGAGAAATATATGGCCGTCAAATGGGTATTATATAGGAAACCACCCCGCTGTCTAACGCCCCTCGAAAACAGCCTGCTTGAAATAGTTTGTCATATGGTTTACTCACAAGATCATTTAACACTTGGCCCACTGCGCGCTCACCAAACCGTTTGAAACCCAACACTTCTTTTATGACATGCGTTTCTTCATCCATATGCAGTGCCCAAATTGCTAGGAAATGTGAACGCGGCGCCCAATAATAAGTCCAGTTGAACGACGTCATGTGGGCTTTGGTTATCCCACGCACATTTAATGCGGCCCTCCAAACCGTCGACTTAATTCTCCGTTTGCCCGAATAAATCCCAAGTGCATAGCAAGATGCCACAGCAAACAGTCGATAGGGCTATATATTCCAACAATCATGGCAAAAGTGACAGTATCGTTTGAGTTCTTTGTCAAAAATTTCCGCTAGCACACTGTTTACCATAGTAAATTTTATAACCCCACATTTTCTCATCTAACATGTGGAATTACAATCTCCTTTCCGATCCCCATATTATCCACTGAGCCAGGTAATTTTTCTACTATGGGAGGACGCACAGATTTTTGTCTCGGCTGAACAGTTTGCGAACTGTTCGACGTTTTGACGTTTTCGACCGGTTGACGAAATCCTGCGTCGGACTCTGCCTAAACGTTCGCTGTTTTGAAGATTTTTCGCCCTGTCCAGCCAGAACCGAGCTATCGTAACGTTCTTCGGACGCAAAATTTAACTCCCAATGGCGAAACACTCCAACGATGCGTTAAGGCCTTCTTCCAGGAATGACCCCAAAATGTTCAAAAAATTGCCCATCCCACAGCCTTGTAAAAAGTAAATTAGTGTAACATTCCATATTTTTGAGAGTAAATCTGTGAAGCAAGCAAACTATCCCCTTCTGTGTTGCGTGCGTCAAAGATTCATAAACTACAGTTATTTGCTTTTTGACCACGTCCTTTTTAACGGCGGGCTTCACGTTTTTGCTACTGTTTACTTGTTCGTTTTTGTATGGTCTGTAAACATCTGCAGTGATTGCGCATAACCTAGCGTGCTTATCACATGCGTTGAGAAATATATTATTACTATTAAAGTTGGGCTCGCTTTCGGTAGAAGTGTTGTCGTTCTCCAATCAAGAGTAGCCAAGATGCAAGAGAACCTCCACTGGGAATTAGGACACGCCTGGCAAACTACACTGGACGGAGGGACACCAGCGTAGCTTAGGCTACCTTATCAGCGGACAATAACACCTTGTTAATGAGAAAATCGCCAATACGACCGTCTTCTTTCTTAGATCCGAATCGGTTGCTCGACGAGTAGCTGTGTATCTGACTTCAAGCTGCCTACCATAGATGTTTGGCGACTGTAGTGTGAGAGGAAGTTGGCGAACACGTTTCTGGTAACAGCTGCGGGCATACCTCGCAGACTGGTGTGGTCGAGCAAATTATGCTCCCGAAAAGTTATTCTCTCGATGAACGTCAGGTTAGGTAAATTACTAAAGCTCGATAACGTTCACTTGTCGGAGCTTGTATTCGCACAGTTTACCCGTCTTCACTTCCCAGCGTTCGCTTTCGTTCACGCGTAACTTGGTTCCCTTGGTCTTTATCTCGACATGTGCGTGGTCGTGTTCTTAAGAACACCTGGCGTCGGATGTTGCAAATTTGTCGGACTCATTATCTGAGTTTGTTGGTATTTTCTTGTGCTTTAGCACGCTATCAATGATAAACCCACCGAGAAGGCTGTATCTTCCTTGGATGGAGGTCGGCTGCTTGTTGGGTTCAGGATCGCATACGCCCGCCACATCCTGAACGCGACTATTTTAGATGGCAATTATCGGCAAGCGTTGCGAGCAGTCGGAGGGTAGCTCAAAAAATCATTAGACTTTCGAGACTAGCAGGTGGGAATCAGGGCGTTTATAAGTTCTGTCACATTAACTCCTTCCTGAGGTCTGCCGCATGGGAATCATACACTTGGAGGCCATTCCTCGCTGAAGGAAAAACGTAACGTAAACTTGGAGGTGAAAAAAGTCGAGGCCGGCATGAGTTGGGACAAGAGATGGACGCACTGTAAAACTACCGATTCCATTAATCGTCCGCGTGGAATCGATCGTCCAACCGAAAAGTTCGGAGACCCCAAAAACAACAAGTCACCTGCCGAAGCATTTGAACGTCTAAGAAATATTGACGGGAAAATGCACTTTCTTCATTTGTATGGTAATTTGACGTCAGAGTGAATTGGAAAACGGCCGTCAAGATATAGTATTATTTGTCTAATTTCCTTGATGCACCGAAATGTATACTTCATGAAAAGTACGCGGACTTTATTATGTGTGATGGTTGTAGGGTGATGAGAAAAAACGGTCAGCTGAAAATTGCCCATATTCTCACTGCTGTTAGGAAGGGTTCCGATTCTTCCCGATGAAGGCACCACGGTGAGCTGCGTACTCCGCTTCGCTCTATGGAAGTGCTTTCATAGGAATTTTCGCGGCATGATACGTCTTTTGACATTACAAGGGCGCGCAATAAGGTGCAGTTTAGTAGATATACGTGAA
Source organism: Paragonimus westermani (assembly GCA_008508345.1). Classification (NCBI taxonomy): domain Eukaryota; kingdom Metazoa; phylum Platyhelminthes; class Trematoda; order Plagiorchiida; family Troglotrematidae; genus Paragonimus; species Paragonimus westermani. The sequence goes on along the minus strand of QNGE01000049.1, from coordinate 492,959 downwards.
CGTTGTATCCATCAACCACCCTGCGTTTTCATTGCATTCCACACTAAAATCCAGCGAGCAGCCAAAGTCATATTCCCACGTGTATGTTAATCCATCAGAATTGTCTGTTAGTATTTTAGGGCGATACTGGTTGTCAAATTCTTATTCTCCAAAAACGATTACACTTGGCGTTATCGGATAGCTATCTTCACCTACGGCTCACATGGGACGGTATGAAATTGAGAAATATGCCCACCTCTATCAACTGGAAATTGTGTAGCCCGTGTATTTTTTAATTTGTCCATTCTTGAGTGTATATTGTTAAGTTTACTGAGCCTAGTGCTGACCTGTTTGAGAGCCAATAACCTATAGTTGATTCGATATTCCTCCGAGAGTTTAGCTGGTTCTTTCATACGACGGTTCGGCCACAGCGTCCTTATCTTCGTACAATGGATATTTGTGATCCTGATTATTGTTGTTTTACGTTCTTGCTGACCGCACGTTTCACTGAATGATATCGATGTGTTTTTTGGTTTGTCTCTCATCCATCTTCAGTTTCAATGTATCGTAGCACCAACCCAGAGGCTCCAGAGTCGTCAAAATACGGTTAATTAATTTGGTCTGACGTTGACTACGCCCCATCACGAGGCGACTGCGATGACACTGAAACTACTATTGTTCTGCCCGTTTATGCTGCCAGTTTAGAACGCCAGTTACCGTTTCCGATTTTGAGCGATTACATGATTATAGGACCTTCGTGAAGACTGCAGTTGGCCGAACCTCTGCATTGGTTTCTAACACCTCCATCAGAAGGCAATTATTTGTGGTTTTGCAGCCTTGTGTAGAAGTCAACAAGGGAGCGACGCGGAACAGATCAGCGCGAGCTGCCTGCACATCACGCAGTCGTGGCACCCGCTGTCGATTGAGTGGCAACCTTACTAGAGAAACTCATGTTTTTCTCAGACGTCTTTGTGCGTTAAACAACGTTTTGTCCAAACCTACGGCTTTAGAACGGAGTAGTATTCGGCAAACTCTCACACTTACATATCATACAGACAAACGAAAATGTACAGCTGTCGGGGTTGATTAGACATGGTGTCTCGAAGACCCGCATGAACTACCTTCGCCAGGTTTCCGCCGTTTGACTGCCGGATACTTCTGACATGGAAAGTCTTCTCTGGGAATATTGTTCCTGCAGGTGTCATTAATCCGTCCGGGAAGATCACCCTTTTCATTGCACACGTCCTAATGCTGAGGAAGTCTTGGCCATTTTCTTACACTGGGTGGTCATGAGTTGCATGTCGTTCATCGAGATAACTTTGGCAGTAAGTGGCTAAATTTCATCGTCACACATGCTTCACCTAGAGCATGGTAAGTGAATGATGTGGAATTATCCTCGGCAGCAACAGTCTTATTACGGCTGGCTTGGCGGCATTCTCAAAACAAATAGAATTTCTCCCATTCTGAAAACCTGAGTCGCTTTCCATGGAAAAGTACCATCGTGGGCGTCACTTTCTAAGAGCGTGAGTATTTGATGAAGTGCAACACGAAACGCGAAGTTTGTTCGTAGTCGTTCGCGATGAGAACGAATGAGATGCCTACAAATTGTTGCTCATCGTTCGCAAGCGCCTTAGGAACGCTGTTGCAGTTTTTCATATCTTTCGCCTCCATCCGTACACCTCAGTAGTATCGGACGAACTGAGAGTTCATAGAATTGAGTAGAATGGTTTACTACGAACACTGGACCTTTAGCCACTCAGTAAGCCTCGCTGACCCATAAAATCGGGCTAACCACACACAGAATATGGAAAACTCGTGGTCGTTTACAATGTGGTAATCTTGGGCCGTATCCGGGTCAAGCGGAAGTAAGTCCCACAAACACATGCGCATCACATGGCGGGTACGAAATCCTGGGAGTGCATTCGACGAAATCTTGCTCACCTTGTCGGACGCAAATTTGTTAAAAATTACTGCACCCCGGCTAGTTAATATAAAATTCTTTTTCTCTGTATAGTGTGAAGAACGTATTCATTACCGTCCTAATGGGGTGATGGACAGAGGCGTCGACTGACTTAAGCTATGAACAGCGTCTATGTATAGGACATGTGTTTGTAGTAGTAGCTGGTCCGCCCAACTGGCATCTGCTAACAATGTCTATGAACAATGCTCGGAAGAAATACTTGCTTGAACTAATGACAAACGTGTACTTGAGGTGTTCAACATACATGTCAAGTGTTATCTTCAGTTTTCTCGGACATCCTGATAAGATTGTCTACCGGCATGAATCGGAAGATGAACTGTTGGAGTATATGATTTCAAGTGGTGACGGCGAGGAAGATACCTTCATGTGAAATCAAATAGTTTGAAGCAATCTGATTTTCCACGGTGCTATTTAACTACGGTCGCGCGATTTCTATAGAATTACTAAAAGCGGAGAAACGCAAGCCGGACGACGTTCATAAGGATCTCAGGTAGCGAGTGCGGCATGTTACCCATCATCATATCGTCCCATGTGAGCCGTAGGTGAAGATAGCTATCCGATAACGCCAAGTGTAATCGTTTTTGGAGAATAAGAATTTGACAACCAGTATCGCCCTAAAATACTAACAGACAATTCTGATGGATTAACATACACGTGGGAATATGACTTTGGCTGCTCGCTGGATTTTAGTGTGGAATGCAATGAAAACGCAGGGTGGTTGATGGATACAACGTTCACGTATATCTACTAAACTGCACCTTATTGCGCGCCCTTGTAATGTCAAAAGACGTATCATGCCGCGAAAATTCCTATGAAAGCACTTCCATAGAGCGAAGCGGAGTACGCAGCTCACCGTGGTGCCTTCATCGGGAAGAATCGGAACCCTTCCTAACAGCAGTGAGAATATGGGCAATTTTCAGCTGACCGTTTTTTCTCATCACCCTACAACCATCACACATAATAAAGTCCGCGTACTTTTCATGAAGTATACATTTCGGTGCATCAAGGAAATTAGGCAAATAACACTGCATCCAGATGGCCGTTGTCGAATATTTCCGATCTCAAACCACCGTCCAAGTGCAATACATAACTACCCACCGATAATAATACGTAACTCTACTAAAATATGCCTTTATGTTAAGCTGCCTTTTTATCCTGCTTGCAGGTAATAAAATCAGAGACCCCATTATTCACCAGTCGAGGGAGTACGATAAAATGAAGTGCTAGGGATTGAAGTCCGAATGATCTCTCAGCAAAACCACTAAGACAATTAACCATGACACGACTAGGTGTCAATGAACCGACATACACAGTCTCCTTGAGTGGACGGATCTTCAACATTTTCTGAGCACCACTTCCCATTAAAGTTAATCTTGGATAGGCAAATAAAACTCTTATGGAGCGGTTTGTAGGCAACGTAATTGCCAAGTTAAATCTACCAGAGTACCTGCAATACCGAACCCGATGTAACTTCTCATACACTCATATTTTCATTTGGGACCAAATGAGTTACGAAGACACTAGCCAAGGATGAGAATGTAGAGAACGGTTTTTAGCTTAGTTTATTTTTTGGCAAGTCGCAATTTGATCACTTCGTAAATTATGGCGCTCAGTGAGGTGTTTGAATAAGGACGCACTGCTTATTAGATGGTGTACTGTGATAGATGAAACATAACAACCTAAATCTGGATTTTTTGGGTTTCATGAAGACGAACGTAGACGGTCCTCTGTGTCGAAATTTGTTTTCTAACCAATCGGATATTAACGTGCTTGTGTCGCCGGTGAAGATCATCTGCAACCAACCACAATAGTGATTTTATATCTTGCTTTATACGTTGCCTCACATTTCCAATCCACACTGAGCACTTTTCTATTCACTAATTCAATGTGGTGTCATCGTGATCTCACAGACGTGACATTTAACGATGTGTGAGGTTTAACTTCTACAATCAGGATGCATCGGCCTTCGTGACGCAGCTCAACCTTTGGAAACACCCGCTCTGATCTAGGTATTTGTTCAGCCAACAAATAAATCTCCAATCTCGCAAGTCACAAATCGATCAACAATCCCCAGTTGAGGACTGAGGACTGTTGCAGAATGGTAGTAGAACCATGAAGTTCAATGCTACAAGTGGCATTTCAAATAACTGGGCATAACTTAGGATTATATCCAAGGAAGTTCGTATCTGTCGGAAGCTGACAGAAGTAATACCTCCTTACCAGCCTAACCCAGTTCAGTCCGTTTTTGAAAAACACCACGCCAGTAGCCGGATCCCGTGGATGCTGCTGAGTAGTCCGTTATGTGGCCTATGACGAAACATGACAATAGTCATGTCATTAAGTTCGAGCTACTGAGTGGCCCACGTACATGTAAGCGTACCTGTTGTGTGTGCGTGTACATCCTTTACGATGCCAGAACATTCACCTAGTGTATGACCGGCTGCTAACGCTCGCGTGATACATCGCGACTATAACTGGTTTTATTTGAACTCGTACTCACTGTACTTTGTTTACATCTACTGGGCGGACTGCATTCAATAAACGCACCTGCAACAGCAGTATCTCCCACACGCGATTCGCTGATTATGTGGAAAACGACATTCATGAATTACCTGGATTTCCTCAATGTGCTGAATCCATCGCTGTAACTGACAGAATCTTCTGGGAAGTAGGGGGCAGGGATAGTTAGACTCTCATTGTCTGCGCCATAAAACCACCTTGAAGGACGTTTAAATACTATTGACAAAATACAAGGGGCCGTAACTAACGCATTAGCCTCTAGGCTTACTTTTACCTGCATTAGTAAGCAAACCAGTGAATCATTTGGAGGACTCATTTCTCGATTCACATAAACCACCCGACCGTGTGAATACTCCAAAATACCTACAAAAAAACTTGACGATTGCATGCTCACACAAGAGTTCACCTTCGATGTAGGAGCTGAAAAAATCATGAATCACTTTTTACAGAAAACGCATCCAAGTTATCCCGGAAGAAGGACCGCGAAGTGGCCTGTATTAAACAGCGAGATCGATCACGGTGTAAGTTGTTCCTGAATTAGCCATAGTTGGTTTCATTGACCGAAAACTTGAAGGTGTCAGTTGACTTCCAACCTCCCGGCAAGTGTTCCCTGTGTAGATCAACAGCACATCGAGGGAATAATCTGGAGTGCCCAAAAAGAACTGCTGAACACTCGAATTGTTCTAAGATTGGTCACTTTGCAAGATTCTGCCGTACACGCTCGGTATACCCACTTGAGGAAGGTGCTGTTGTTGTTCTAGAAGAACCTCCAACCGAAAAAACAATTTATAACTTATATTCGGACAAATATGTCTCTTAAAGAACCACGGTTACCACGTTCAGACGTTCCAGCGATATCTTTTCTAACTTTGGCCCCGAGACTGCCTCTTGAAATGGAACTAGATTCTGCATCTTCAATAACTACAATTCCCTATTCATTTTTATAAGCGTCAGTTCGAACATCTGCCTGCGCACCCAACGATTTATAACTCTGACAGCTACTCCAATACACCTATAGTAATGAAGTGATTTATACTGCTCTAAGTGTGTGTTGAATTTTGTCCGCCTGCTTCTGTCGCTGTGTATATGTGCAACACGAACAGAAAACCACGGTTAGGTCGTGACGCAGTGGTTACTCTGAACCTGGTACTTTCTATTGAACGTATGACGATAGTTTTTGTTGACGTACCATTATTACACCATGAATATTCACAATTACTTGCTGATTCAGTTGGTCGTGCAATCAACCTGGCTCACCAGATTCGCTTTGAAGTCCAATGTAGAACCGTCCTTCACGTCACAACCGTGACACTGACATAATTGAGCCATTTATATGCTTGGCTTGTGTACGTTCATTAATTGCCTTCAAAAAACGGCAGCGCTTGATTGTGTACAGAACTTTGAACGTCTAACGAACAAATTGTGACTGAAAAATCTATATTGCCTAATCACGATGAACTCTTGATCAAACTTACCGGAGCAAAAGTTTTCTCAGAATTGGACATCATGAGTACTTTTTTTCACATGCCAACTACGACCGATTCCAGATCTTTCATCACTTTTCTCACTACAGATGGTCTATTTCAGTACAAAGTTTTACCAGCGATTTCCAGCCCGGCTCTATCAGCTTGGCAATGATTCACGACTCAGTCTTTATCTTTATGCCGCGGTTCTGTTGTGTTAATTGGTGATATATGGTCTCAAATTTTTTTAGATGCTAGAACGTCTCCATCAGTTGAGTTTTTGTTTGAACAAGGGGGTATCCTGTGTGGCTGAAATATCATTCCTTGGCCATATTATTTCAAATGAAAGAGTTCGCCCCAACGTGGAAAATACTGAGGCTATTGCAAATGATCCAGAACATATGGTAAACTCAAAATTTACCTTGGACTCTGCCAATACTACCTAGACCATCCTCCAAATTTCTGCATCATGGTCCAACCACTGCGACTGCTTACGATATCATATATTTCCTTTAGGTGGTCCGAAACCCAGAGAGAGGCCATTTCACACTTGGAGCAAATGATTGTTCCCGTCCCCGTTGTCAATATATTTGATAAACCCTGTAGTACGTTCGCTTTAACAGATGCCTCCGATGTTGGTCTAGGAGCCGCTCTTTCTTAACTTCAACAGGGACGGGCATAGGTTGTCGCAAATGCGTCACAAACGCTTTCTAGCATGAGAAGTAAATAATCAACCAGCGAAAACGAATCTTTAGCCTTTGTTTAGGCCTGTGAGAAATGGCATATATACCTTCTCGGTAATCGTTTCACTCTGAGAACTGCTCATGCAGCATTGACAACACTTCTGAGTCAAGGAACTAAAGTCCGTAGGCCATTGCGGATCAGTCAGTGGTATGCCAGACTATTGAATTGTGACTTTAAAATTGAATATAGAATTGGTTCAGCAAGCCAAGTAGCTGGTGCGCTTTCCCGCTTACCTTCGCCTGTACAACTTATACATACGAACTGAAAGAATTCGAAATGGTGGCTGCCATTGATGACTTGGAAGTTTATGCGGTACCCAGCGAGTGACTACGAGAGCACACACAAACAAGCGATGAAATCCAACAACTAAAATGATACATTTCTACCGCATGGTCTAGTGTCAAAAATATCACTAACAAGCTTAAATAATATTACTGCTTGCGACAGAAGCTTTCTGTGGTAGACGACTGCATTCCGCGTGGAACACGGCCCGTCCCACCATCTAATTTGAGATGTGAGATAATGCTGTGTACTCATAAAAGACGTCCTGCTATCACACGGATTCTCCGACGTGTTAGCGAATGCCATTGGTGGCCACAAGTATTTTCGTCAATCGAGACTCGTGTTGGTGATTGTGTCCCTTGTCAACATGCTGATGAATCAATCAAACCCATAGTTGCCCTGTGCAGCCAGTGGAATATCCTATGCGCTTGTGGGCAAAGTTGGCTAGCGACATTATGGGACCTTTCGCAACGGCTCCTTGGACTAAACGTAACATACTAGTCGCTAATTGCCACTACAGTAATTGGCCTGAGGCACGTTTGGCACGTTTTGACTTTATGGGTAGATTTCCGAAGAATCCCCTGGCCGTTATGGTTGAATCCCGGTAGGCAGAAGAACACATTCGAATTAATAACCTTGTTTGGACGGTAGAATACAACCGTTGGTTGGGTGGCCATATTGAAATCAAACAGCCATTTGACGACATTGTGACCGCTTGTTGGAGGTTGCTGTAGAACAGACATTTCTACAGACGAGATACATATGGTGAATATGTTATCTAATATATGCCTGTATCTGGTGGGCATTATAACGTTGATTTTATCGATTCAGTTGGATATGTGATAGAAATTAGCCCTGTTTTACTGGGGCAGCGAATGAGATCCAGGAGATATTGAGCATGCCAGATTTACCGCCTATTGGTTTGTGTTAGCAAGGCATGTTTGACATATGGTTGATCATCTCTACAAGGTCAGTCAACTCAATGCTTGTAAATTTAGGCGGTCTGTAGAGGCATCCAATAAGTAGCTCGCAAAAACCAGTAGTGACCATCAACCCCAACGAGTCTTCGTTTTCATGAAGAATAGACCCATTAAGTATTAGGGTGAGAAAATGTTCTCTTATTCAAATAATGCGTCCATCGCCTGGTCCTGTGAGACGATCCCTACGAAACGTATGTTAATTTTTGGTGCTCATCTATCTGCCTGCTTGCCTGCCTGCCTGTCTCTATCACAGGAATAACATGGGGATTAGATAAGAAGGCAAGGAATTTAAAAATGTGTATTTTACTTACCAGTTGTCTTATCATCGTGATTAATAGATAGGTGGAATTTCTCTGCCGGCACAACATTGAAAATGTTAAAGAACTGCATAACAGATGAGATGCAAAGTATGCGAAAAGGTTCGGTCTGGGGAGTGCAGCAACTTCTGACTCATATTAGAGTGAATGTCGCCAATATTTGACACCACGATAGAAAGTGATAGAAGAGCGTCGTTAAGGTAGGATGACTGGGTGGAACGTGGGGAGGGGGTCAGGTGGCGATGAATGAAATATCGAGGGTGCACTGAAAAAGGACTGGTTCGGAGGACATCTGATTTAGTAACATAATCAAGTGGCGACGTACTTGCTGGGATGTACACACTAGGATTTTGGTTCTTGGTAGCAACCACGTTCTGGGCAGAATTTGAGCTACATATGAGCTATCATGTAATGGATGGAAGCCGTGAACCCTGGTATAGTTTTCCCACCTTACTGGCTTTGAGTAAGGCTAGTTTCACGGAAAACAGAGGTATTCTATTAGGTACTTCAAGCACAACCACATTACTTGCACAGCGTAATCGCTTGTGCAACTCTATAGCAACTGTGTGAATGAACGTCCCAGCGGCTGCGAAGTCTTAATGGATAATGATATTCTGAGGATGGATGTTATTTGAGATATTCATACGCCAACCGTCGGATTTAGCTGGTGAAGAATTTTGGTAAGCTCCTCCTATTTGCTAGTTGGTTTTCCTACCCCGGCCTCCATGTTCGTTATTTTTTAACCTGATCCGCGACTACGTCGGTGGTGGGAACTGAACCTGTCTAGCTGTCGATTCTTCTATGTGATATGATGCGATCTGCTGTTGAGATTACTGTTTAAGCGGTGGATTTGGTCCCCTTGACAATAGCAGGAACAGAGTGGATGCTGTTCAGAAAATCTGAAGAGGTTACACCTTCTTTGTTGTCATCATGCTTTGTTGCGGAAGGATGATTGTTGGCCACTAGCAATTTTTGGAGATTGGTTGACTTAGTGGGTACTATTATATGACACCCTTTTTATTACCAAATTGCGTTAAAAACGTCCCATGTCAATGGAATATGATAGAATGTAGCAAATAGTATGCTAATTTGAGCGAGTAGTTTGTGAAAAAGGATATACACGAGCACGCACTGATAACGAAAGTCGGTTTCCCTTCGTGCATAAATAAGTATAAAACTGCGTTAAGGCGAGTGTTACGGCAAGTTTCAGTAAAATGGTACAAGTGAAAATACCAAATCCTGCATGAAAACTGCTCACCTCACAGAAACCAACGTCAGTGCATCTAATTGGTGTTCACATAGTTTATTACATGTAAATCACCTTCGTACGGTGAGTAAGCATGGCGGTGAACAACGTGGGCGTGTGATGGAGAATATTCAAGGGGAAGCACCAGAACTTCCAAACATACCTTCAGGAACTGAGCAAATTACATCGGGAAACCTACAGTAGTTTCTTTATCAACGGTTCGCAAACTGCGGCAGGTGCTACGAAACACAGGAGAAGTGGTTTACTGCCAGGCTGCTGGTACGGAAGTGACGTGTATAAATACCTACAGCGGGCACGTCGGACGGTAAAATCTAAACGGCAATATACTGGTACAACTTGTAGGACGTTATATTCAAGATTCGCTTATTTACGCTGTAAGGTACCCTGGGTTGTTCACTATCGTAGTGGTGCATGTCGCGTTGAGAATACCAACCTGAAACACACACGACCTCCAAGTTGGACGGCCAAGCATATATCCGGGAAATCAAAGTGTGCAGGTAGCAGATGATCAGCATTTATTAGAGGTGACGGCGACCTTCCAAAGTGTTTGTGAAATAAACGTGCACGTTAAAAAATAATTTCGGAATCACGATGAATTCGGGCCATTTACGCGGCCTACGTGAGAAGCAGGGTAGGGCGGATTCTCGGATCAAACTCACTAAATTACGCTGTCGATTGAGAGCACAAGAGCAGCACCGTTTGCTGTTAAGAGAAAAGCTTTTGTGGCTTGCATTTTTTGCTCCCCAATGTTCACCCGACCTTGTCCTGAATTTACCCACGTCATTTTAGCGGACGCCACTCACCAGTTAAATTATGGTGGCTCCATACTGCAGCACGTCATCTTGGTAGACGTAACTGATTTAGGTCTAACGTTCTTTTATGCACTGATGCTTAAGGAAAGGACGGCTAGTCACCGAATAACTATAGAACTTGTTTTGAAAATGTTACCGTGCACCTCAGCAGTCCAAACCTTTGTCGTTAATGGTTCACGTGCACAATGTGCGAACCATCCACGAGGTTTACCCCAGGTATACCACAGTATTTTGCCGGTTTCACTCAATGATTGATGTATTTCGGCGCTGTCATCACCTGGTGGGTTCAGACAAGAAACCGCGCGTATTAGTGGAAAACTAAAATGGTATTCACGGGCAACGTGTCTCGGTTTAACAGGTCACTGCAAGCTACCAAGTCTGCTGGTTGGGAGGCTTTCCTGTACCTGTGTAAAACGTGGATAGTATGCAAACCCTGCTAAGCGTCTCATTTGCAAAACGGGAACGTTCTCTTTGATAACTATACGACCAACCAGGTGGAGAACGAGAATAGGCACAATAAAATTGCTATACGTAGAGGTTCAACAAAGTATGCGTTAATGGAACAATGTTAAGCGTTCGGGGATTGTTTCCAGACGGTCTGGGTACTGCTGGCATAGAGGCTGTTAGTACAGCCAGCGGGTTATGAACATCTCTGTGCACCTCGGAAACTTTTAGCAGACGATGCAAAATGTGTTTTTCTCGAGCCCTATCGGCAATAGTCAGATGGAAAAAGTCGATCATGAAAAAGGGACACTAAATGCCCGGTGCACGAAACCGCAATTGTTTCACGTTTTTATGAGTGAGAACAGTAGATGCGATTGTTGCTTCTCTTCACAATAGCTGACACCGTGTAGCAATATTGTCGCGGTTTTCTGCCCAATCGACCGACCGATCGGCAGGTTAGCAGAGGAATGTAGGTGGGCATTACCCACCACTGTCCCCACTGAGGTTACACCCAGTGGTGTGCAGGATCCGGTAGTATGCACGCACACTCCTGTCGCGCATTCCCGTTTGGATAAGATTTGGAACGCGGAAGATGTATGTCAGGATCTTGCTGTTAAGTTGTGTTGTATGAGTGATGAAGATAACAGCAAGCAGGTAGCAGCATTCCGTGGTATAAGTGAGCTGTTATCGAAGCATCCCGACCTCCCACTACACCGTTCACTTCATGGGCGAGGGACTGCGCAAATAAGCGGCAGGAAGTCCTTCAACAATTTGTGGCCCGAGAAAAAAGACACAGTCAACTGAGAACTGTTACGACTGCTTCTCTAGTTCAGAGGAAGGATCACAGGAAAAACGAGTCTGACGTGGCTTGTTAACTATCTCAAATATCCTCATTATAGCGTTTTTCCTCCTAACCATCACAATTACCTGAAACACTCCATCCCATCCACTAGAAAGGTGGTGTGCGAGTTCGATTAATTGGGTCGCATGCCTACCATTGCCACAAGTGCGTCTCAGTTGTTTCCTCAGGGCGGAAAATGGCCTTGAATCCGGTAAACAATGACGTTTGCCTTGTATGCTCTCTCAGGGAGGATCCCATGTACTTGAACGAGGACCGCGCCAACTGTGTCCTACACTCCTCATGATCGTGTTGATACCATTATTCGTGCGCCGGCCACCACCAATCTGACGTTGACATTACCCAAGCGGACTTCGAGACGGTTGATCGAACCACTCGCAGCTCGCAAATGCACGCCCAACAGGCACACGGGGACAGTTCTATTGTCCTTCTTAGGACAAACAGAAATAATCCCACGGCCCTTTCCGGGGCCATTTACAACTTGATTTTCAACCTGAGCCCCGCTTACATGCGTACCATTGTTCATCGAGTACAGGCGATGAGGACCACTGAGCCTTATGTCATTGGCAACAACCTGGGTCCTCAACCGTTTGAGCACACAGTATTCCCCTGATATATGATGGGGGCCATTGAGTATCATCTCAGTGGAAGCCTCCTGAGTGTTTAACGCTTTGAGCGTATGGTATCACCACATGCACAGTTAGATATACCTGGTTGTATGTTCATCTACCGACATACGTGCGTATATAGGTATATATGCATGTCGCAGGCGCATCGAGAGCATTCGAGGGCTGATGCCGTGTGATTCGCCTATCATCAAAGCATGATGCGATCAGCGGCTGCAAAACAGACAACATGCGTACGAAAACTGTCGTACGGGTAACAAATTCAGTCGATAGTGTACGCAGCGCATGCTTCCTACAACTAACCTAAGTGACTTGAACGCTAGAGCAGGGCGCGACTCGGTTGCTTGGCCGGGAGTCCTCGGACCCTACGGCATTGGTTCAGTCAACGAGAACGGTGATCGTCTGCTGCACCTGTGTGCTACTCACGAGCTGGCTATCACGAACACCCGATTCCAGCTGG
>QNGE01000049.1:436040-472764 GCA_008508345.1 Paragonimus westermani | reverse complement strand
GGATATGTGGTGTGTTGGTGGAACTGCAATTGGTGCAGCGCAAGCCAGTTGCAGTGATATATAAGCGCAGGCGTCCTTTGGCTTCGGTCACTGTGACAGGCTAATCCGAATCGGATGCCGCCAACCGTATGCACTTGTACGTGTATATTCATTCTTTCACATGTGTTTTCATACTTATGTACACACACCTGTTCATAACGCATGCGGCGGTAAAACATGTCAATTCGTATGCTTGCATGTATACGTGTATGCATGCATTTATACGTGTATGAGTACTTATATGTATGTAAGTGTTCATATGTATGCTTATATATATGCATTTGTACACATGCGTATATATAGGTACTAGGGTTTATACACATATATGTATACATATATATACATATATATATACATATATATACCTATAAGTCATTTACGGTCCGCACAAATTTATACATACATACGCATGTACATACGAGTACACAAACACGCATACGTATATATAAATATACACACGTGTTTCTGTTCATATATTCAAATGTATGCATTCATATGTACATTTGTATATGTATATATACATAGAGATATATGTATGCAGATGTGTAAGTCTATGAATGCATTCATAAGTACATACATATCAACGTATGTATATGTACAAACGTATATATAAATACATGTGTACACACGAGTATACAGGTGTACACACAAGCTGCCTGTATTCGGTAGACCGCAAATAACCCTGTAATCTGGGAGGCAGAAACAGTTCTTGAATTACTGAAGTTTTTATGATTTTGTGACGTGATCCAGTTCCTGAAATCGTTTAATTCTGTTGTTGGAACTGTTTTTGTTTTAATCTTCCAAAGTTGAAAACAGAGGATGTGCGGTAGTCCAATGGCATAGCGATCATCGGAAACGTAGCGAAAAGTTGCATTCCACGTCGTTTCAGAGAACTAAGAGCGGAATATTATAAAGGCTGATATCGTCGACGTAAGAAGACGTGCTTTTTGACATTTGAAAGCAAAGAAGCAGCGAAATGTGGCCATAGTTTTGGCGATTGTACCGTCAGTACTGAAGTTACAGTAACATGGATTGGTTTGTTATAGGAAACAATTCAGGTGGCTGGTAATCATTAGGAGGGTTAAAATAAGTCACTAGGTCCAGGGAAGGGTCAAATTCATAATCAGCTGCTCCTGAACGCAGAGGGCTGGCGTGACGCGATTGATCACTACCGCTTTAGCAAACCTCAGGAATCTTGAATTAGAATGGCGCACCAGGATTCTGAGTGCACAAACTGGATCGACAACATGACCAGTGGTCAGAATGTGCCTAGCGTCTGATGAAACTGGCTGCTTACGTCGTTTCACAACATTGCTGTTCTCCGGTAGCACGGAATTTTGAGCCCACTTAGGCAAGTGTTTTTTCACTCTGAAGATCAGACAACTTTATGTTTTGCCTGTGTAACGCTCCCCGCAGATACATGTAATCTGGTGAACACAATGTGATGTGGCACCGATGGGCTTGTCCCCTTTGATTGAAGGCATTGGTAGATTTTGGGTCCGAGAGAGTACACCGAATTCAGCCGCATTACATTTTCGTCTGAGTGAAGTTCCTAATAGTTGTGTTGTTTGCCACATGACGTGGTCACCCTTAAGGGGCAACCCTATGTAACCCCTCTATTTTTCTACAGTGACCACGCCTTCGGAGGGTGCTTTCTGTCTGTTGTGCCTTTCTATGAAAGTTTTTCAAAACAGCCATTGGATTTTAAGACAGACGTGTCCAAGTCTAGTTATCGCTTAAGACTGTCGTTGTTTATTTTGGAAACCGATCCATATTACTGTAAATTTGGGACTCACGAGTCAATAAGAATGCTTGCATCTGCCAGTTTTCGTGTTCTTACTCTTTTGTTCAGACTTGTGAAAGGAAATACTTGTTTCCAATTGAACCGTCCTTGGATCATGACGATGAATGTTTTTGTAAACTCACAAACGTAATATACATTGTAGAGATAGTGCAGCGTAGGAGAACGCATAAAAACTGGGAGAATCAGCGACATTATTCTAGTTACATTCGGCGTGCCTATAGGCCTTTTATAGCTATTCCCTTTTACCACGGTTGTAAACAATTCGTGAGGGCAAGGCGTACGCTGGAATGCGGACAAGGTGGCGTGCTGAATAAACGACATTGAAGAACACTTCCCACATGATATCTTCTAGAAGTTCCTCGGAACTGTCCTAGCTTTCGAGTAATAGCTAGTAGTACCCCACGTTTAAACTCTTATGACCGCTGCATCAATTTGTCCTTGATCACGGGTGAAAGCAATCCACGCCGTATTCTGAAACGCGCTTGAACAGGGGTGAAAGAGTGCAGTCACTGAGAAAGAACACGTGGAGCAATCGACGTGAGTGGTCTATATGACGTCTGTGGAAAACGGTGCATACTACCAGCGCTTCCTTCGGCATTGAAAGTAGCCGTTGGTTTGCATGCGTTCTGAATGTCCTTCCAGATTACTGCATCCGTTTATCACTTAAAGCCCTGTAATCCTATCTACCAACTCTGTTATCTGTAAGACAACTGTATACTTATATGTGAAGGAACTCACCTTCTTCAATTATATCACGATTCTCCAATGTCGCCCTGGAAGCCATAACATAGTCCATTTCCTAAAAACGAAAGATATCTTGTTAGCGATTCGATAAGTAATGTCCGAATGATCGTATAACTAGATAAACATTATTTCGGCATCCATTTGTTAACAAGCAAGCAACCACAACGGCAGCCATACCGAATTTCAAAAATAACACCATGAGGTTGTTTTCATCTACCAGCCAGTTAAAACAAACATATACGAGTACGTGATACAGATTTCGGCGATTTCGATTTGTACATCATGTACCAAAGCAGTAAAACGAAATGATATTTTCGACTTTAATTAGACATATCACGGTTTACTACTAGCAGTCAAGCTGCGCATATAATACGTATATATATATAGACACTTGCTTGCATATTTTTTCGGATATTTTCCCGTTCTTTTTAAATATTTATTGTACACGTGACATATGTGTATTGCACAAATATCACACATATATTCTTTTATACCTACTACCGACGCACTTCGCCAACCAATGTGAAAATTAGGCTTCATTGTCATTCAGCGTATGATGAGGCCGTCCAAATTAATTATTCAAGGGTGTGAAAGGAAACCGGCCGCCGTTATTATTGGGAGTCTTTTTCAGAACACGTGTCTTTTTGGCTGATGACAGTTAAAAGGCGATACACACGAAGAATAGTAGCTTGGGAGTACGGAATGTCAAAGTTCGGTGGGAGGAATCGGTCGGAAATGGTTACTGCACCAGCAAAATCCTTTTATTTACGTCATTTAGACTTTGAGGCATCCCATGTCTATCTCAACGGGCTGCCCAACACTAAAATCCCTTGACAGGTGTTAATTTCTCCTGTGGTGTATGATGGGTAGCTGTGAGCTCCCCTCCTACGCACTATGCTAGGATTGTCGGAAAGTGAGAAAACACAGAGAGGTATCCACAAGACAGGCGGAAAAGAATGACTCAACACGTCAGCGTATTCGGTCAACTAAATAGTTTCACAGCTGGCGGTATCATAGACTCGACAACTCTGGGTGTCACTGCCCTTGGTGCTTTTTTCTTTTCGTGATTCACTCTAAACTTGATAGACTTCAGGATGGAAAAGATTAGCATACAAATAAATGTTGTCCCGAAAAATGTCATCTTGGTTGCGAACTGGGTAACGTCACGGATAACTGCAAAGATCTGGGAGTCCAAACAGAGGTTTTATCGTATTTGTTTTTCCCTTTACGTGTAAGAATACCCAAAAACCTACAAAGTAGTGAGTAGGTAGATAGACAGCAGTCGAGCGGGATTTTTTTATATATAAAACTCATCGTCGAGTTTAGACCTACCATTACTCCGAAGGGCAGATGGACAAAAACGATGGATACGAATGTTCGTGGACGTTAGGTTGGAAAACTTCGTCTTCATAAATAAGAAATGTTAACTTTCCGCAAAACGTACAGACTTGCAAAGCTCAAAACCAAGACTATTGTGTGCAGAGTTAGGGGGAGGGGGGTTTGCGGTTGCCGATTTATCGACAACCGCAGGAGATTAAGGGGACAAAAAGCCTTTTGTTGCCACCGGGGGTTTCAGACGAATAAACGCCACTTGTCGACGAAGGTGTGGCCGATTGTTATACTATAAATGCTGGTTTCAGCCTGTCGTCAGAAACTACCTCACAGTGACGAATGAAGAGCAGACTGGTGTGCAAAACTTTTGCATTATTTTAAGTCTACTTCAATCAGTTTGAGCAACACGCAAAGGTGGTGCGAAGTTTTTGTTGTACGGTGGTGAAGCGTTGTTAGCAAACGTTCAAGGCCAACTCCTTGCCACGTCTCACGACCTAGCATTTGGCAACTCAACTGTTCAACGCAGGTATGAATCCAAACAACCCGCTGTAATCTCTGCTTCTCACAAACAAGCTCCGATCGACAAGCGCCGATCAACCACAATTCTATCTGCTTCGGCTGACGCATGAACTCCGACTGACCGAACCATCTCTAATGAAGGAACCGCTGTTGGCCAATCCAGTTTCATCTACCTTTTTCAGTAATTCTGTTCATAGTTGACCTTCCGATAAAAGTAGGTTTGATACTTCGAAGCGATATACCAGAGTAACCTTCTGTTTGTTGACATTTTTGTTGGTCAGGCATTCCAATCTGCGGCGGGGAGACTTTTAAGATTCGCTTGGACACTTCTGCTCACACTGCTATGCGAACTAGTAGTTTGCCTGGTCAGATGACTGGAGTCTCTCTTCAAATGACAGCAAATGTGCGCATATGTCGCTCGGAGAAGACTCCCAGAACCTATTCGTGATACACGGTGCGGAAGTTGAACTCGAAAAGAACCTGGGGATTTGGCCGCCGTCTGGTTTATCCTTCCCTTATCACCACCGGCTGGCCTCCAAAATGGGCCTTGTGACTTTCGGGGTGATGAAAAGAGCCTTCCACCGCATGGGCAGGTACGACTTTCAAATACTTTACGGAATCAATATAAATCCACTACTCTAGTATGTTACTCAGGTCGCTTACCCTAGTTTGAAGAAGAACGTACTCATCATTGAACGTGTCCAGCGAGCAGCCGCCAAAATCGCCACTGGCTTACGGCATCTCTCTTACGAGTATCGCCTCGAAATTCTTGATGTTTATCCACTTGTGTTTCGGAGACTCCGCTGTGAATTATTTCTTGCACACTTTCTCTTTAGCACAGGGCTCACAACAATTCTCCACCTTAGTGACTGATGACAGTCGAAGCGTTCACTACAAAAAGCTCGATTTCGGACCCACCTTGAGCAACCGCCCTCTTATAAAGTTATCAACCACTGGAATGACTTTCAACTAGAGATTGCTAACTGCTCTACTAAGGACCATCTGAAAGTGTTATTGGATTCCCTCCTACTTAAGGGACTGTCAGATTAGTAATTTACTCACTTCTGCTAAATTGCTATTTTACTTCGTTTTTGGTATTTTCTGTAACCACCAAGAACGGTGCTACACCCTATTTTTAGCGACTGCCTCTCAGTTCAACAGGAAACCGCCGGACAACAAAACGAACAAACTAACTGGATCCGGGTAGTTTGGGTCCCCAGTCTCGAATCCGTGTACAAATCGCTGAAGACGCTGTGCCACGCAAGACGGCTGTTTTCACTTTGCCGCCCGTAAAACTTGCGGACAAACTTTGGGGCAACATGAAGACACCTGGAGATAGCGTCTTTTCGGAGTATGGGTTGCAGCATAGGTCCTCAAAAAGGTAGCGACCTAAACAAACATAAACCAAGGGCCCAGTAAGCCATGCATGACTTACGCAAACGTGTAATAGACAAGTGGGTATGTCCTCGACCCTCGTCTACCAACGGCTTGAAACGCCCTCTGTTGATTTTGTCAAGGTCTGTTGCGTTATTTTGACATTGCTGAGGTTTGATTGATGTTGAAAGGTGGTCCTACGCTTTACTCTCTTCCCCAAATGAGATACATTATTCCTCCTTGTTCTTATACAACCTGCTTCGACCGTTTCCCTTACCCCTATTTAGTCCGAGCCATGTAAACTTCCAAATACCGAAATTAGACATTTTTCTTCCATATTTTCCCTTGAGTAACTTATGATTCCCGTCGTTTCTCGATGCATGAACAGTCGTTTTGCTCTGACCAAACCAATGACCATTTGTTTGAGTGAGCTCAACCCGTTTCATCGTCCACCATTGTTGATCGGTGCCTGGTTGTTAATTTTTTGTTCGAGCACTTTCTTTGAATTCTGAGGATTTTCACATCCGAGGTGAGAGACAATTTTCTTGTACATTGATTCAATTAGTACCGTATTAAATCCAGTTATTACGAGCGCCTTCTCGTTAACCGTTTCGAGGATAGATTCTCTGTCGTTGAGTATTGAGAGGCATTTACTGGATCAACAGATTACGCGTAACTCGGTGTGAACTTGGATCGTTAGCGAACGATTCAATACCCGCCCTGAAGAGCAGTCGAAACATAGTCTCAACAGGTATCTAAATGAAAGAACGCAGTGGGGTTTGGAGACAAACAGTATATTGCCAATGGTGCTAGGAAACATGATGTGCAGTTAGCTCTAGCCTAGTCTGGGACCAACGTCAGCAACCAAGCGACAAGAGAAAGGAACTGCGAAGTGGGCTGCAGCTCACTCAGCAGCACTCGACGCGCCAGGCGAGAAGTGCGTAGAAACTTCGAGTGCGTGAAACAATGCTCAAAAAGGCCCAGGTTAAACAACCTTGAAAAATAAGATAATATGTGAATCGTTAGAGGAGGAGCAAGCATTCGCTATGTGCAATTAGTTGCACTGCCGAAGAAAGCGGCGTTGAGTTCAAATCAGGCCACCGGTAGCGGGTGTACACACAATCATGCGTACAGAACAAAGCAGCCATAAAACGCGGTCGCAGCCGGGATCCCTAGAGAGGCCACACGATCACTGGTTACTACGAACGAAAACTCAAGCTGCGCCAACAGAGCGGCACGTTGTGTTACGCAGTTCAGAGTCAGTCCGTGTACGCTTGCAATGGATACTACTGTACCCACAGAGGTCGAAAAATTCAGTTCGCACTTTATGCTCACCTGACGAAAGTGCCTAGCAGCAGATAGAATTATTTTCTCCTGCGTTAGTCACTGTGATCTTTAGGAACGCCATCAGCAGACTGAAGCAAGAACCATTAGAAGACGAGAGGATTTTCTGAGACAGCGCATGTGTTCCGGTGAAATCGTTGATGTTACCATTTACAATCCATCCCCATTTCCAGACTGAAGCCGTATCAGTCGGTACTGCGGCTCGGTCTGTTATTAGTTTCGGCGACTATCCATCAAGTATCGGAGCACTAACTAGGTGGAGACGCACCGTGCAGAAGACTGAAAGAGGAAGACGAAAATAACTAGCTAACAACCGTGCAGATTGAGATTTGCTATTGACCTGACCGAGAACAATCTCAACCAGCTGTTCTGTTGGTCGCGAACTCCCTTGTCAGATAGATGGCACCTACCAACATCACTGAGATAAACTATGGAAGCTCTCGTAGCCAGTGGGCACGCCATGGCCCGGGCGACGTGCGGCATCTTTCAGCCATTCTCAGCTGCGCTAAACAATGGACGGTGCCGCAAGCGGTATATTAGTGTGCACAGTACACGATCTAATCACCGAAGAATGCGTTTCCATTACGTCAGCTATCTGTCACATTTCTCATATGTGCGCTGTCCCATTGCTTACACAACAACCAAATTAACAAAACTGAGTGATGCACATAATGATAGTCGAATACCAAGAACCTGCGTACGTCTTCCGTAGGCTGAACGTCACTTAAAGTGGGGAAACATCCGTGATAGCTGGTAATAAATGCGCGGTCTGCACTCACAGCGGGTACACAACGACCTTAGAAATTTACTATACTGCCTTACTGCGGTGGCGACAGCTAGAGATGGTACGTCGGCCAAATGAGGTAAAAGTGGCATATGAGACCAAAAGTATTCCACATATTGTGTGGAGAGAAGGTATAGATCCAAATGAACCCATGACGGCCGGTTACGAATAACGCAACGAATAAACAAGGAGCATATTGTCGACACGCGAATTCGAGGTGTGAGCAAGAGAATAAAAACACGAAACGTTAATAGAGCGAAACGACAGGCGAGCACGCAGCGGAGTCATACCTTTGAGTGTGCGTGTCGGTGTCGGTATTCGTTCAAACGAACTTTTAAGCATATATAGAAGTTGGGAGTAAAAAGAGTACAAATGGCAATCGTAGCTCGAACATTGTTAGCAATACCCAAATCGGGTACACACTGGCGGCGCAAATCCATCAACGTCAGTTGCAATGTGAGATGCCACTTTCAAAATAGGTGGAGATTTGCAGACGAAATTGACCGTTTGTAGGCTCGTCAGCATCGAGAATTCCTGTTACACTTTGCGTGGCAAATTAAGATGATGCTAGAGCGCGGCTCGCTCTGATACCAGGAGGCTAACGGTAGACAAACCTCGTGAACTGTTGTTCGAGTCCCGCGCAGGTAATTGCAAAAACGTAGCATACTTTGGTTAAACCGGTTTACAAGTGACAATGTCCTTAAAATCTCTTGCAATTTATGGGCAGCATGATGTAGGTTACCCAAAGTCCTCAATTAATGATCCTTCCCAGCAAACAAACCGCAGTCGGCCCGGAGCTCGCCCTCGTCTCGCCACGAGTCGTGCCGGCGTTGGGCTGCACCACACACTAGGGTCATACCGACTCCGGCCACACTCTGGCCAGACAGGCAATCGGCCAGAAAATGTGTGTAAGCACGCTCTTCTTCAGATAACATGACGTAAACCAAAACCTAGAACGATTTTCGTGCTTCCCAACCCAAGTTACACCTACAAGCCTAACGACTTGAACTCCTGCATATAACGCACCCAGGTTATCATACACTAAACACTGTGATTTAGCGAACTAAACCTTCTTATTCTCCACGCAAACCGCGCCAAATGGAGAAAACGCGTCAGCCACCGCTGCATTGCAACGAGAGCAAGAACAACAATTTAGGGAACAACTATATTGTGTACGAGATAACTGAAGCTTTCTTGCTACCACTCTTCCGGGTCCACTGTTTCTTTTGCAGACCCACTGGTAGGAGCTCTCTGATAAGATAACATTGTGAGATGACATGGTACATTACCTGCAAAATCGTATCTCTCATCACTCTGCGCGCCGTGTCACCCCCATTGCAATCTTTGACCGCCTGAAGCCACCGTTTGATAAAGTGGTGGATACTGCTACTCAACTCCAAGGGGTAACTGTGTTCGCCACGGACGGCACCTAGAGGCATGATGGACAATGTTAACGATGCGTACAAACTATGGCATCGTACAATGGGGTACCAATTAAACGAGATTCATTATTGATTCCCAGCCAGTTGACTTCACCGCCAACTTCTTTTACGGACACGAAATCCCAAACTTTGCGCACGCTTCCGGCCACCGTTCGACCACGATGGGTTTTCGATAATATGCGGGTCTGAAAACCCGGGGTTAGAAGGATGATATCTAACCGTCTGTAGCAAATGTTACAAGGACCGAAGCTTCTGTTGAAAACTTTTTCAACCCCTCAAGATCAAGCAACGGAAATCCACTCCTGATGGTTCTGCAAATGTGGTCTTCCTTCAGTGGGGCACTGGTGGAGGCGACTGGGGGACT
The DNA here is from genome assembly GCA_008508345.1 of Paragonimus westermani. Taxonomy (NCBI): domain Eukaryota; kingdom Metazoa; phylum Platyhelminthes; class Trematoda; order Plagiorchiida; family Troglotrematidae; genus Paragonimus; species Paragonimus westermani. The sequence goes on along the minus strand of QNGE01000049.1, from coordinate 463,018 downwards.
GCTGATAAAGACGACCAAATGTTGTTTCCATGCTTCCATGCGTATCATACGTTCATCCATAAGCAACATGGTTTCCCTAAGATGCATTATTTGATTGTCGAATTGACATAGCTCTGGAAGTCTTCGTTCGAGGACTCATCTGACGTCCATGATATTAGGGGAAAAGAACTGGCGGAATGTTGATACAAAATACGATTACCATTCCAAATGACATCCTACTAACTCTTTTTCCGGTTGATCAACGTCGGCATGTAACATAGTGCTGTGATAACATGAGGCCATACAGAAACATGGCTTACCTGTTGACTACGTTCAACTGTTTCGCGGGGGAGTATGAGAACACTTTGGTGACATGTATCAGTGGAGGAGGCGCGAGTTGTAAAACATCGTTATCAGAAGACGACAGGATGCGTTTGCGTCTAAAGGTAAGTGAAGACAAACAGGACACACTTGGTTCTTTTCTTGTATGCTAGCATAGCCGCGTATGTGGCATCCGTGGAAATAAATTCCGATTCACGATCTACCCTCTGCTCGTATACCCGTGCTTCTTGTTAGTTTTCTTTGACCACAGTCAAAATGGCATAATGGAACTTACCCGTGTTCTTCAAAATGCGGACTTCATGTAACTCAAATTTGCCCACAGGTTGCAGTGTGTGGGTTAGTAGAAATTTCATTGCCTCCGACTGTTTCATCGTTGACCAAGCAGCCATGACGTCCCCCAGTAACCAAGCATGGTTAATAATTACAACTTCCCTTGTCTTCAAAAACTCAACGATGTGACAAGTCTGCAATTTCAACGTATCATTAGACACCGTTTCCGGTATGAATTTCTAACACCAGTGACATACCATGAGTTCTCCGTGACTATCAAATCAGAATAAGCAGCTTACTGGAATGTGTGCACTTGGGTAGCCGGCTCTTTCATTCCATTCACCAAAGGTACGATGCCGCTCATGAAGCCCAATACCGGTGCAGCGATCCAAACCGCTGCACATCATCGCACAAGTGGGTGAGGTAATGCACATTATAGACCAGTTGGTCGCCTCCATACAAGTGAGCAAGTTGGTTGACACTTTAAGGAACAAAAACGGGTACGGTCAATTAGGTATTAACACCAACTGGGATGGAAAAGTATATAAGTGGATAGAAATATGTGTAAAAGTTCTCATACATGGGGTGGGGGAGGGACGGACGCATAACCCTGGGGCCCAAGAATAATAAAGACGCACGATACTCGTAGGTTTTGAAACGCTCAAATTGGGTAAACATACAAGACGTGCGGGGAAAGTCTGTGGATACGTGGGAAACTGATGCCTCTAGTTTCGTCACAGCAGCCCACTGCATACTGCTGAACAAAGGCAAGCCTAACCGTTTTTCTGATGAGCACCAAATGTAGACCAGCCGTTTCATGACACTAGGGAAAACGAGATGCATCGGATCCAGTGGGAAATCGGCAACCGTGTCCAGTGGCAGTTGAAGTAACACTGTGTTCCCGGTGATGACGATCCGGTTGACGTCTTTTCCGAAACGGCGAGTCAGCGCGAATGCTAGATGACGTTGAAGGGAACGTCATTCATCGCGAACTGTAATAAGCACCTTCTTTACACACTGGTCACAACCGTAGTAACCGTTGTGACTCCTTGTTTGCTTGATGTAGCCGCAAGCCGGGGCATCGCAAATAACGCACTAATGTCCACATGAATGGCTAAATGAAGATCATCTGGCGTCACACCAGCACTGCGTATTGCCATCATTCCGGACACAAAGGGCAGCAGATATTCATTAACGAGATCAGGGCGCCCACGACCGTAATAAGAACCAACGACTCATGGGGGTGCTTTCAAAGGAACGCACAGTGCAACCAAATATTGGCCACAACTCAGTATCGGGATAGCCAAACAACGGTACCTCGACTATATTCACTTGAATGGTGATATAGTCACCACTGTCGAAGCGGTGACGGTGGTGAACGCTTCTCAGACATGTCGGCATCCCTGTGTGTACATAACATCCACTGGTGAGCACCGTCTTGAGTACATTGCAATGAGTTCCTTCGGAATGTGCTCGGATCAATCAGCAAATCAAGAACAAACGGCTCCAGTAAAGTTAACAGTCATTTTAGGTCAGTAGGCTTAACCGATTTTGAGTAGATCGCAAACAATCGGATGGCACCGGAAATACTGGGTGTTACGAACGACTGACTGGCTGCAGCAGCGATGAGTGCAGAAAGGATGGACGAGCATTAGGAATGGGATTTTCGGCGGCGCTTAATCCAGTAGCTGATGTGGTGCTAAGAGCACCAGGTGCGACAACTAAACCACTTGTAGTAAGGTCGTTAGACACTTCTGCAGTACAACAAGTGGGAGGTATGCAATGTCTAACCTGCAGGCTGCACCGAAGTTGTCGGTCCGATGCTGTTCCCTATGACCCAACACGATGCATACTTTTCGCCCAGCGTGCGTAACTTGTTTTTTTCACGTGTAGTAGCATGTAGTGCGCCCCCATTTCGTTTCGCCACACATACTCTTCTCCGCTTCTTTTCAGGTCATCGAACACGTGGGCTGGCCGCGTCCGTGCAACGGGCTGAGGAAGGTGACCAACCATAACCCGAGGTCGACGGTCAGTGAGCGTGAGACCACGTCCGATTGGTGGGAACTCCCGGACTGTGGGACCCCGTATATGTATATTTATAATAATGGTATATTTCTCAACCCATTTGCGAGAAACGCTGAGATAAGCGTGGTCAGTACACACATATTAACGTGAACTACATACCGTACACATAATTGTTAATTGTACAAGACACCAATTATGGAAATAGAGTAATAACACGGACAAAATAATAAAGAAAAACTCTAGTTAATAAAGAGGCCGATGGCTCACTTCCTTATTAAACAGTACTCCTCAAGATTTTCAATATTAGATGAAAAAAGTTCAGTTGTCACATCAATTGTTGCTTCACAAAGCTAACGTTGGCCTTATGTTCAAGGTCATGCCAGAAAAAAGATTTCTCAGGGTGGAGAAAATGGACAGTCGAAGAATTTCTCCATCAGTTGATGTGAATGGCCTCGGAAGAATATGTAGAAACTTTCGGGAAGATGAGGGAAGATAGGTGGGTATCAATTTTTCCGGGGAAATGGACGATCTTCCGGACTGAATTCCGTTATTTCCCCAAATCGACGGACATTCACGGATTGCCAAACCAGTACAGAATTTTGATTTTCGGGACGTTGTGGAATGTTGTCTCGCGTTAGAATTCATCGTAGAATCAAGAATGGGAGGCAAAATTACGTGATAGGCAGAAGAACGTAAAATGGTCTTGTGAAGTATGACGAATATTGGGGTCTGACATTTTCTGGCTAAATCTTTTATATAGAATTTATAATTTTGTGCTAGTTAATGAAATATATATCTCTGATAAATAATTGTTGTCGTATAACGCGAAAAGTGATCGACCCACAGATCATCCTGGTATATGACTACAGCCGAATTCGGATGTCGATTTAGTATGTACGGCCGTTGTGTAGAATGGAAAGATGTTTAGCAACACGGAAAGATTATCAAGTGGTCTGTAGAATAGGAAGAGGCACGTATTTATGTGATCATATGAAGCGAACAGGTTAAGCTGTGTATATTCTCTAAACTGTTTTAACTTGCACAGCTATTGCGTAGTGGTTGATAGCTATACAAAGCTGATAATCGTTGAGTATGGAGTAAGAGTACCAGGATGGTTTGGTTACTACTAAAGGGGATGTTTAAGATGTCATGCGTTGGCTGTAGTTTTTTTATGCAGCTGCAAATTTTTGACAGAGCTGTGTACAATATCTATCCTGCTGGAGAAATAATAAGTTTCGAAATGAGGAATTTCTCAAATGGCTAAATTGATAGCTTTGATCGGTTCGAAGTGTGTTTGGCGTTACATCCTGTGGTATAGATTCACCCTCCGTTATTATTAGATTAGATCAGATGGCTAGATGTTATTAGGTCCGTTTTCAAAGATATCGTCTTCAGGCAGGCAGAGTTTGAAAATCAACATGACGTTCTTTAGTGTCAGGAATGTTTCTAAGCTTCGTTTGAATTGATGTATATTCTTACTGGTTCTAATTGCATGTGGGAGTTTGTTCCGAATGTCGGTATATTTCACTGGGAAAAACTTTGAACGGAGTTTTCTACGGGATTTAAGAGTTGTCAAAGTAAACTCTTTGTTCCTGATGTTGTATTTTGTGCTATGTTGAAGACGACTCGCGGGTTTGACAATAAATTTATTGCTGTAAACTAGATTATACATGAGCGCAAGGTTTAGCTTGAGACGCCGTAGCCAAAGAGAATCCAGGTTAAGCGTCTGGCAGCGTTCTCTGTAGTTTAACGAAGACGAATAACCCACTAAACCATTCGTAAATGCACGTTGGAGACTTTTCAGAGCTAGCCTATCAGACTTGCACAAGTGACTATATATGAACGTGCAGTACTCAAGTTGTGGTCGTACGCACAGCTTATAAAGGTGTAGTCGAGCTGCAGGAAAGAAGAATGAGTGCCTAATATATCCAATCGTTCGTTTAGTTTTAGCTACTAGGAAAGATATATATTCAGCAAAATTGAATGAGTTTGAGTAACGTATATCTAGGTTGCGGACTGAGTTGGCAGTTGGAATAGCACAACCATCCAGCTTCATAAAGTCCTCTGGTATATGACAACCGCGTGCGACAATGTTGGATTTATTGGCTGAGAAGTTCATCAGCCAGGTTTGACACCAAGACTCTAATGACATGATGTTCTCCCGTGTATTTCCCAAAGAAGAATTGAGGTCGCCAGTAGGAAAAGTATAGACAAGTTTGATGTCATCAGCGAATAGGAATAATTTGACGTTTGATAACTTTACATATATCATCTATATACACAAGAAAGAGCAACGGTCCCAGGACGCTTCCTTGAATCATTCCGCTGGTGAATGGTCTGAGCATTGATCTGTTATCTCCTATTTTCACTGTTTGTGTGCGGTCCACAAGGTATGAAGCAAACCAGCCGGACAAGGACACGTTGTATATCGACCCCTCTCGGTATCTGGGTTGTGTTAATACGTTTCTTGTTGTTTCGTGGTTTTTCTATTCTGTGAAGTAGACTTCATTGTGCTCGATTGCGTACGTTAGACATTGTGTGTGCTGTGACCTGTGATTGACCCAATTGAAATGTTATAATTTTAGCACCCACGGTGGGACCGTATTTCTGACTAATGCTCAGTTCACCGGATACTGAAGAGATGCCGAAAATTGTTCGAGAGGCTGAGAAGTTGGGTTTCGGACAGCGGACATGAATTTCGTGTGCGACAAGCGCATGGACTTCCAGCACCAGAAAAATACACTACTGGAGAGGAATTTCATATTTGGGAGGCCCAGGTACGCCGCTACGCGCGGTATTTTAACCCAGACCAGCAGGTGGACATCGTAGTGACTTCAGTTGCTCATGAGGCTTATGGCAAACTTGTTGACTTTAATATTCCGGAAAATCTTGAGGACCTATTCCAGTTTCTGCGACAAATGATCGCAGGTCTGCTTCCTGCGGTTGAATATCGGAAAGAATTTTATGAGAGACGCCAGCTAAGTACAGAAAAAGTGATGGATTATATACAGCAATTAAGGAGACTCGCGAAGATGGCGCGTGTGGAAGAGACACAACGGCAGTAAGAAGGCCGCATTCTAGAGGGGTTTCTAGAAGGAATTCTTCAGCCGCAATGTCAGCACGAATTTTTCATCCGCTCTTCCAAAACCTTGGCTGAAGCTGAGAAGCTGGCTGAGTTTTCAGACAAAGCGGAACGTGCTGAGTCCGGGGATGAGATTTTCGCTTGTGCAGCTCAGGGCACTCCCGTTGACCGGTTGCAGGGTCGGACGGTCTGCAGAAGCGCTTACACACGAGGTGGACATTGTATACAATGCCATCCAAAAGTGGGAGTACCTGACTGGCAGAGATGTTTCACCTGTGGCCGGCATGGACATCTGGCGCGTGGGTGCCCATTATCCGCCCGGATGCGTACACATGCCGGTAAGTCTCCTGTATGCTAATCGCGTATCCCCCTTGTTTCTAAATATGAGGATAGAGATGTTGCACTATGCCCTGTTCTGAAGGCAAAAGTTGGCGGTCGTGACTTTGAATGTCTGCTAGATTCCTAGTCCGTATGCAGCCTGCTTGATAATGAGACATACAACACCCTTTAGTTCGATGCAATAACGGGGCCTGTCAGCCAGGTTCTGGCCGTTAATGGACAACCGTCACACATATTGGCGTGTTTTCGCGGAACAGCGCAGATAGGAAAGTGGAAGTGTACAGTGAAGTTCTTGGTTGTCGCGAAGTTACCGTTTCCTGTCATTCTGGGCAGTAACTAGTTGATAACCATGCAGTGTATCCTAGGCCTACCTAACCTGCCCGTACGCGTATATGGTGAAGATTTTCGCTGGAACCTGCGTACACAACACTGTCAGGCATTGTGGAGGTCCGTAAAGGACAGCATGTAACTAAGGGGAGATTGCACGTCGAGTTCGAATGGCAGAAATTTATAAGCGGCATCGTCTCACATCTCCCAGCACACTTACCACAGAGAGTTCGGGAAGTAATTGAAGAGCGCCAGACGACATTCTGGTGGGAAGGACAACGACCTGGACGCACCCACTTTGTGTGACACAGAATTGACACGGGGAAGGCACACCCGATCCGGCAAGCGGCTCGTCGCTTACCAGTCCATCCTCAGGGCCGGGTGGAACAATTATTAGCAGACATGTTAGAGAAAGGCATTATCCGGTCGTCAACATCTTCATGGGCGTCTCCGGTAGTATTAGTCAAGAATTGGGTGGCCCCCTTAAGATTATGTGTTGACTGTCGCCAGTTAAACGTGACAACCAAAAAAGATTCGTTTCCACTTCCACGGATCGATGACACCATCGATGCTGTTTCGAGGACCGAGTGGTTTGGTGCCCTTGATCTGGCCTCTGGTTGCTGGCAGGTGGGAGCGGAGCCCAGTGGTCGCCTGAAAGCCGCGTTGGTGGTACCCTCTAGTCTGCACGAGTTGAAAACCGTGCCATTTGGATCGACGAATGCCCCGGCCACCTTTCAAAGATTAATGCAACAGGTGTTCGGATACCTGATTCCGAAGCAGTCTGGTTTACTTAGATGACGTCATTGTACACGGACGTGCCGTTGATGAACATCAGTATAACCTATCCAACGTCCTTTGAAGAATAGCGGGGGCTAGACTAAAACCGAATCCAGCCAAATGTTCGTTCATGCGGACCGAAGTAGAATATTTAGGACACGTCATTTCACAATCCGGTGTGAACTGTGATCGGAAAAAAAGAGGCGTCAGGTGAAAGAATGGCCAGCTCCTGAGAGTGTTGAGAAAATTCGTAATTTCCTTGAGTTGGCTTCTTATTATCGACGATTCGTTTCCGGCTTTTCTCACATAACTAAAGTCGTAATATTGTTGACGGAAAAGGGACAAGTGTTCGAGTGCTGTGAAGATTGTCAACGATCGTTTGATCGATTGGAAGACGCGTTATGCATTGCCTTCATTTTAGCGCTTCCAGACAGAAGAGCGGAAGCGAAAATGTTTATTTTGGATACTGACGCTAGTGACGTCGATATAGAGACTGTATTATCTCAATTAGAAAATAATGATAATAAACACGTTATTGCCCATGGAAACCGAAACCTCAGCAGGAGTGAAAAGAACTATTGCACCACTAGAAAGGAGATGCCTGCTCTGGTACACATCATTAAACACTTCCATCACTATCTCCTTGAACGGCGTTTCTTGGTTGGAACGGACCACTCCTCATTTCAATGGCTGCAGAATTTCAATAACCCGGAGGGGCAACTTGCCCGTTGGCAAGAGTTTTTACAATAGTACAACTTCAAATGTAAACACAGGCCTGGTCTGCGTCACCGAAATGCTGATGCATTATCTAGAAGACCGATTCGCAACCATGGCGATTGCTCCTCATGCACGGGGTACTCCGTGATGATCACCGTCACGCCAGAGGAGAGTAATCGATGGGCTGCCATTCAAAGCAACGATACAGATCTACAGATCATATATAGACGAGTAAAAGTGGGTGGGCCACATCCGACCACCCAAGAGATGGTAGGAAGTAGTTGGGAGGCGCGTCGCTTTTGATCGTTGTGGAACCATCTCTGTACAGCCGAGCGGATGGTGGGACGACCATTGGATGTCGCGCCGAGGCGTCCCAATTTAATTGCACACTGACAGAAGATCAAATTTTGGGAGCACATTGATGTATGAACTGTGTAAGATACTGGGCATGAGGAAGACAAGGAGGACTGCTCATTATCCGCAGGGTAATGGTGCCGTGGAGCGCGTCAACCGCACGCTGAAGTCCATTTTGGAAGCGTTTGTGAGTTCAGGAAACACCCGTTCATGGGACGAAGCAGTATCTCAGTGTCTGCTTGCATACCCTGTCAACGCCCACTATTCTACCGCACAATCACCACATTACCTGCTAACGAGAAGAGAGATGCGGCTGTCGTCCGACTTGCTGGTACCCAGATTGCTGCACGATAACCTATTAACCTCAGACTACTACAATCAGCCGCGTGAAAAACTGGCAAAGGCACATGCGTTAGCACCAGAACACCTGCGGACGGCCCAGAGGAGACAGAAGGATTAATATGACAGAAAAGCATGTGGGAGCCCCTGGAAACCCTGCGATAAAGTTTGGTTGCGTGCAGAAGTCCCAGAAACTGAAATTCCGGAAAAATTGTTTCATGATTCGAAGGGGTCATACGTTGTACACGACACCATTTCCGAATCCACCCGCACTATACGAGACGCTAACGAAAATAGGTCCAGATTCAGATTGGTGCATTTCAATCCCTCATGTCTAGTACTACATGACGGGATCGATTGAGCAATTTCGAGGAGATGGAAGTAGCTGGGGAGTGCGATGTACCGCCAGAGGGGGGAAGTCCGGAGCACTGCGGCCAGTGCTGTCGACGGGAGGAGTAGTGTAGTAGCATGTAGTGCGCCCCCATTTCGTTTTGCCACACATACTCTTCTCCGCTTCTTTTCAGGTCATCGAACACGTGGGCTGGCCGCGTCCGTGCAACGGGCTGAGGAAGGTGACCAACCATAACCCGAGGTCGACGGTCAGTGAGTGTGAGACCACGCCTGATTGGTGGGAACTCCCGGACTGTGGGACCCCGTATATGTATATATATATGGACAAGAACACGTTGTATATCGACCCCTCTCGGTATCTGAGTTGTGTTAATTCGTTTCTTGTTGTTTCGTGGTTTTTCTATTCTGTGAAGTAGACTTTACTGTGCTCGATTGCGTACGCTAGACATTGTGTGAACGGTGACCTGTGATTGACCCAATTGGAATATTACATACGTTTTATACGTCTGTTAATAGTCCATCTGCTGTAAGAAACTTTCACTCCACTCATTTTAAACGTGATAGCTAGTGAAAAATAACCTACAATTTCCATGTTATACTTGTAAGTTAATAAACATTAGTAAGCCTACTTTAACCAGGTGGAAGACATGCCATACAAATAACACTTTCACGAATCTTTCAACATAACTGTTAGTGACTGCAGATCGCAAAAGACACGGTACAACCGCACTTACCGTGCAGGAAATAAATGTAAATGCATCCATTAAAACAAAAGTGCCTGAAATGGCAGTAATCCAGAACTCATGATGATGAGGTGGTTTTAACATAAAACTATGCGTGAGACTTTTTAAAAACTGCGTTTAACGACCGAAATGGGCATGGCGATCTTGATTCTTTATTCCATTCCGATTCGCTTACTGTGTGGCCGACGAAAGTGCGCTGGCGTCTCTAGAGTGTTTATAGACAGCTTCGAGTGCGGTGATTGTTAAACGGCTGGTTGGTGGTATAAATTCGGGCGTTAGTGCGTAGGTCGGCGGATAACCGTTTTTCGCGCAAGATTTCGGAACTGGTGGATCTCAGTGAAGTGTTTCGAGTATAGTTCCCGGATGGCTTCCGTTGTGACACGTTCGTGGAAATTCGTCGTAAGTTGCTGAAGTTACAGTTGGGGACAGGAACGAGTTACGTTTTGAGAAATTATATAACGCGTGCACAGTATTACCGGAATGCGGGGAAGAAAGTTCAGGAATGTGCGGTGTACAAGCAGTGCTACCTGTTTTGTGTGCAGTGTACCAAGAAGAACAGGCGGACTGGAAGCGTGAGTCACAGGTGGGTATTTTGTTTTCTGCATGTTTATGTATATGTGTTACAGGTTCCAGGATTTGCAATGTCCGTCGGTTCTTCATGTCTCGTAAAAGGGGGGAGGTTTGCGTATAGCGCACAGCTACTTGGTTCATAATCACAGGACAATGTCGGTCGACCCGGGAGTTTATCCCGGCAACCGTAGGCTAGAAAGTACGGCGGAGAAAGCTATGTGTGGGCTGTTGAATAGTTTCCATAGAACCTAAGAAGACATCGATTACGTTGGGTGTGAGTATGATATAGTGAGGAATTCTAGTGATGTAGGGTCGTTAAGACGGAGGAAGCGATTACATGAGTACTCGGACTGCGATCTAGAAAACATACGGAAAATGCTGGAACCTGTAGGACCTATGGATTTAAAAACTGACGACGAGGGCAGCCAGTCGATTTTGTCGTTTACGACTGAAAGGCTTCAAGAACTATACGTAAATTATGGAAATGTTATCATGGTGGATTCTACAGCTGAGTACAACAACGGAGCTTACCATTTATGGCACGTTGTTGTTACGGATCGTAATGGCAAAGATAGGAGCATTTTCATAGTTTTTCCCCAATGACAGTTTGCAACGTTACAAATTCATGTTGGACAGCTTCTAGCAGCTGATGCCAACAAGGGATGTGAAGACAATCGTGGTAGATAAGCACACGGCACAGCTAGAATGTTTAGAAGAATATTTTCCTAACGCAAAGATTCTGTTCAGTTTATTTCATACGAAACAGAATATGCTTGATAGATGCACGTAATTGAATGGGATATCTTCAGATGAGAGAAACTTTCTCGCTGAAGAAATGAGTGATTTGTTTTATTGCAAATCCGAAGATGAGTTCAGCAGGACAGTCAGCAGCATTTGCAGTCGCAACAGGGAGCTAGGTGAGTATTTGCAAACTCGTGTGCTTTCTGTGGAAGAGCACTTGGCCACGTATGCAAGACGTGGCGTTGTGCACTACGGAACCGGGACTAATGGCAGGGTTGAGGTAACTAATGGATATATCAAGGGTAATCTGTTACCTCGATCCACGTTATACGACTGCGTAAGGGAGCTACTCAATCGAAACGAGTACTTGGAAATGAAATTCCGAGGGATTATTATGATGCCTCTAATGAAGGGTGGACGTTCTGCATGTGAAACTGGCGGTGTAAATGCACTGGAACGACTTTCTCTTTATGCACTAAGGATAGCTAGCTATAACTGTAAGAAGGCTGTTTGTGTGTCGGACATGCAAAGTAATGTTTGCTGATAAACACGTCGTCAGCGTTGACCGTCATGGGTCTGGTACTTGTTCGTTCTGCATTAATTTAGAACTGCCATGCAGACGCCTTATGTGGCGTTGTAATAGTGACATTATCGATGCAAGCAATATGATGCAAAACAGAATTGGTTATTGCCGGAGTATTCCCGAAGCTGACCAGTCAACGGTGCATGCTCGGGAAGTTTTATTAAGCAAAAGGTGAAAAGTGAGGTAGGCAAACTGATAGAGACTAGAAACCATACCTCAAACATTTGTGAGGTATTCAGCAACATGTCAAGTGAACTGTGAGAGCGTTGAAACAGTTTTTAGATATGGCTACATCAAGCGAAAAGGTGTACGTAGGGTCGTGTGCAGACTTTGACCCCGCGGTTGAAAGTCAAAGATCCTCTCAGCCGGAACTGTACCAGCCATCAAGATCCAGTTCTCAGTCGAGACAACGGAAGCAGTCTATGCGGAAAACGTCCCTAGCAGTAGGCTTTGGAAAGCAGCCAGCAATAATGGACGACACGGAGTTCACTAGGAGCGTCCGGTTGCACCACATCAGCAGCAATTCCTAGCCCAAGTATGTCACAAAAATGGTTGCGGGCGGCGTTCTTAGAAGGTACTTTCCTCCCGTGGACGACCAACATCGTTCGGAATGTGGCCGAGAGGATTTGGCGGATGAGGACTTAACCGACTGGATCCAGTGTGACGGCTGTTGCTGTTGGTGGCATCAGCGTTGTGTCGGACACTCAACTGTTGCTGATGCTTTCAAATATCGCTACTGTTAATGAGTTACACGTTTCCAGTTTCACCGCTTGCTTTCATTTTCACCCTCACCATGTCATCCGTATCCGCACTACTTGCTTGCTTAGCTCTTTCATGCCATGCATTTTAACCTACCTCATCTGTTTTCCCCGTTTTCTCCGCCTACGCCGTCTTGCCGCACTCATTATGTCCGTTGTTACGCTGCAGGATGGGCGAGGCCGCTGCAACATCCAGCCCCTCCTCAAAGCGGTACAGCAGTGTCAACCGTCTCCGGGATGGGCTAATGGGACTCTGGTGCGCAACCGGATAACCTTTGTATGGTGAAAAATTACACGATACATTTTCATCATGAGTACGTATCTCCGCCTTTTACAGTGAAATGTGTGTGAGTGCGCTTGGTGGAATAGAAACGATTGCGGTTACTCGAGATGCACGACCACCATGCGAGGATACTGCAGTTGTGGAAATACCCTCGACGTCCGAAGTAGGCTACTCCGTACGGGTGCAATTCACAGCGAATGCACATTTCCCGTTGATAACCTATAAGCGTGTGTAATGCAGTGAACCCATGTACCACTCGCTATCGTTATTTTACCATGAGTTCGCGTTCACCGTTTATCGTTACGTCCTTCAGCAAAATTAGGAGAACCGTACAGCGAAATTCGTTCGTACGGCTTACCCGAGGATGACGGCTACATGTGGGTGTAGGATTATTGTACGTGGTTCCGTGTGCTTTTTAGAGCGTGGGCTTACACTATGTGGTCCAGTGCGCCTACCCAGGAATCATACGTATTGCTCTGGACGGCTAACAGTCAACTACCATTTCACTGGTTGTTGTCTGAAACGATTAGTAAGCTGTTCTCTAGAGACAACAAATGCAGCCAGGATTATGGAGTTCCGTAAGAATAACCAACTCAAGATTGTACTGCCCTGTGTAGTTTGGGTAGTACAAAGAAAACGCCGGATTATTGTAGGTAGTACACACTCCATTAATACCCGGTACAGTGTATCTGACCTCGTTTGCCTTGCGTATTTCACTAAGTCTATATGCCATTACCATGTAACCGTAACCAGCATCCTGCACACGTTTTGGCCCGTTTGTCTGCTCTCCAAGCATGACTCCTTATGTGTCTGCTGCAGCATGCCCGACGGAAATCCACCATCCTTGGGATCTCCAGAACACACAGAAGAGAGTGGGATCACTTACGTGGTGAATTTCCTACATGAACCATGTTCAAACAATACAGAAACCTTGAAATGCTTCCTGTTATGTCCTCCCCAGTCGTGGTCACTCGCTGCTGTCAGTATCTGCCCCACGAGACTTACTCTAACGAAGAAGCCAGACCTACGTGGAAGCGATCAGGTGGGGTTAGGTGTCATGATTAGGCTTCTTGAATACGAGTAATTTCATGCACAGACTCAGAAAGTACATATACATGCACTTAATAATACTTTGCCGTTGGATTTCGCAACATATGAGAAAGCAGAGTGCGTAGAATAGGTTGGGAAACAACGTATACAGTTGAGGTCGAGGGCGAGGCTGGACTTCCTCCGTTCTTTCCAGTTGTTCCGATAACTCTTCTTTCAGGCTGCGGGCGCGACATCACCGTTTGTTGTGGTGCGTACGTTACCAGTCAGTGGCGGAGCGGTTGCTTGGCAGCAGCTCTTGCGAATGACACTGACAGATGGAGAGACTAGCTGCTCGTTGAGGCCGGTGGACTTGGATTGATTGACTGATTAAGGTCTGTACGTCAATTTTGCTCCCAGACCAACCGCAAACGCTCGATGCCTCACACAGTGTCCACTGAGTCCGAGCGCTACCAGATCCAACACGAGTCATTGTCGATAGGGACAAACAACAAACTCTGTGGAGCGGTTAGTTGTCAGTAATTCAGAAAAAGACCACCACAGCCAAACGGAAAAAATCAGATACCATGTAACAACATTATTTCAACAAGTAGCGATTTGACATGACACTCAAAATGATTAACAGTAATCGTATGCAACTTTCCGTGCACAGATTGGAAATATGAACGCACAGTGATCATTGTCTCGATGTCGACAGCGAGAACATTTGATTCAAATTCCAAGCTACCCACACGACGAAACGTAACTATATTCATGACGACCGGACTAATGCCAAAGGAAGGGGAAACAGTACAGGAGGTATCATTGCGCCTAACCGTAATGCTCTATCTTTTGACTCATTGGTCTACAAGCAAGGAATGCCTCCCTCGTGACTTACCTTCAGAGTGTGCACTACGAACTTCCACAGGACCTCTCCACTACGCCAACAACGACCGTAGAAGAAACACTAAGTCAAAACAGAATATCCATTTATACTGTGACCATGTACCACTCGCAAACAGCTCCGCAAAGTAAAATATCGCACATCCAGACCAATCAAACAGAAATTCCAAGCCCTACATTTAACCACCCCACCTTCACTGACGATGGAAACCATGGCCCATCCGGAACACAAGCTGACCCTAACCTCATTCACATAGCGAAGCCATACACGACCAAACTAACCACCTCAGGAATCCAGCCAAACCGCACGTATTACCGATAGATCACACATTGCACACACCAGCCAGCTTGCATCCGCTCTACACCTATATGACCAAAAAACTAATATTCTCCATTCTCCCATGCTCAGCGTTCAAACAAAACATGTTAACTTGGAGGGAACCATCACACACATCTATCAATCTACAGTCACATTTCAAATGACCACGAAGAAAATTTTTGACCAATCACGTGCATCTTTACGGCCGATGCCCACCTACCGTGGCTGACTGCTGGCCAGATGTTGGTCAACATTTCGGGGTCGACCATGTGTTTTCCGGGTTATTAAGTCAGCAAAATTGATAAGTTTTGGCACCACGTTACAAAGACGTTTTGGTGTATCTGTGTGCGTGGAGTGACGCAGAGAACCTGCGACTGTAAATGCGGGGCTCTTCTTAGCTCTGTATCTCCTTCCATTTCTTCCATGGTGAGTAAGATAGAGGAGTACCAACGGGCGCTGTCCGAAACGAAGCTGGAACTATATTCTCTGAATGAGTATATAGCGCTTGCTCTCCCTGGTTGCCCTATCAACTGCACACATAGAGGAGGCGGCAGTAAAAGTGAAGGAGAAAGCTCTCAGGGAAAAGAGAGTTGTCTCATAGGGCTGCTTCCCCACAACCTCTTCTCCAACCGATCTAGCTAACACAGTCCTAGGGACTTCTCCCCGGATGCTACAAACATGGTGCTTGCGAGTAGGCTGCGGGCGGCGTAAGATTATTGCACATGGTCCTGACTGGTTCTTAGGATATAGGGTTACATCACAAAACCCATAGTACAGTTTTTCTGAGCGCCCAATGCGTTCATCCAAAGATCTTGAGAGGGGGTTCGAAGTGAACTACCTCACCGATTGCTGTCTGTAACGTTTCGTAAAGTGTCCTCTAAAAATATCAAGTGTGGGCGGGCTTATTACGAAAGTATTTCTCAGTTTCATAAAAGTCACGAACTCTTAAGAATGTACCAGGGTATAGCCCGTAGTTTGGGCAGTATGAAAGAAGCATCAGATTGTCGGAGGTCGCACATACTCAGTTAATACCCGTTACAGTGTACCTGACGTTGTATGTCTTATATATTTTACTGCGTCCTGACCATGTAACTGTAGCCATGGTCGCTGCGGGCCAAGACAACCAAAAAGTCACCTGGCCTTTTGGTAACTTTGCCAGCCATGCTCAGCCCCGAGGTAGTGGTGGGCAAAACAGAGGCTTTAAAGTCTGCCAACGCCCATCTGAAGGGCGTATCTTTCGACCGCTCCCGGCAAGAGAGAGCGAGACTCGAACAGCGGACTAAGACTAAGTCACAAATCTTGACAGACCAGAAGCTACAACTGGGAACTAAAGTCGTAGTTTCTACTTCTGAAGTAGCCCCTCAGACCCATGTGCCTGTTGTGGAAAGCGGAGGCACCGTCTGTATGGTCGTTCCAACGACCGACGCCCCAGGCACAAGCATTGAGGGTACTCACACCGCGCAAAAACCGTCTTCAGAGTTACCCACCTCGAAACCCACCAAACTGCTCAGCAGAAGACTCTTCCTCCCAAGAGTTCGGAACGGAAGCAGCCTGCTAGGACCGCCTCCTACAACTCCAAAAGCATCCATTTGGCCCGCCCCTATAAATATCTCTTTCAGTAGCCCCATAACACAGCGCCCTTTGCCGTCTTCCAAAACCAGCTCCCAGCAAACGAAATAGTCAAATTTTCCGTGGGTGAAAACTTCCAAACTCTCTCCCAAGCAGCGGAATTTGACGGGGGCGCAGAGTTCGCAGGTGGCGGCGCCCAGATTGCTGATCAAACGCCCAGTAGGGTCTCTGCCGTACGCACAGGCGGTGATGTCGCGCCCACAGCCTCGAAGGAGAGCCGTCAGAACAACTCGGAAGAACAGACCGAGTCCAGCCCCACCACCCTCCTTAATTCTAGGCCTTCTTTTTCAGGCTCTTCCTCACATCATCCTTTTCATTTTCTCGTGAAATCCAGCGAGAAAGTAGCTTTCAGATGCATGTATACGAACTGTCTGAGTCTGTTTGATAAATTACCGGAAATCAGACAGTTAATTCATGACACCCAAACCCATATGTTCGCCTTCATGGAGACCTGGCTTACGGGTGATATCAGTGACAGTGAATTGAGTGTCCCGGGGTATTCAGTTTACCGGGCTGACTCTGCCCGAGGGAGAATGGGGGGTTCTGCGATTTTTCTTCAGCAGTGTCTCCCGACACCCACGGTTATTGGTGGCTTCCAGTCCTCTGATAAATGTGACGCTCTGTGGCTTCGACTACCATTACGTGGCCAATACTCACTCCTAGTGGGGGTTATTTATCTTTCTCCTTCATCAGACGTCTCCGACGACGACACCCTTCTGGTAAGCCTGGAAAACTTCCTAGGCCTACAACGCTTTACACATCTGCTTATTATGGGTGATTTTAACGCACCCAAGATAAACTGGGCATCAGTTTCTCACCAGGACTGTGAAAGCGGATTCTCGACTTCCTTATCAACGCTGATACGTCGGAAGGCGTGGACACAGCACGTCACCGCCCCGACGCGGCACCGTTTTGGTCAGATTCCCTCTTTGCTCGACTTAGTTATCACTAATGAGAGCCACCTGGTAGACAGAGTGATCATCAAGCCACCACTTGGACACAGTGACCACTCTCTGTTAGCCTTTGACCTTATCTGTTACTGGTTACAACAACCAGCAAAAAGATTCACCGTTCGAAACTTTAATCAAGCAGATTTTAACGGCCTGAGAACCTACCTAGGTTCACTTCTTCTTGACTTGGACTCCGTGGACCAGAACTACCACACGTTTCACAGCGCAATTCAAAAAGCAGACGACTTATTTATACCGCGCAAACTGTGCATTTTCTCTTATCGGCCACCCCTTCCACGCAGGATACGTCGTCTTCTCGATAACCGTTCCCAATTATTCGCGAAGCATAAGCTTACTGGAAACTCAGAGGACCTAAGCGCGTTCCACATTGTCCGAAACAGGTGTAGGCGGGAAATCCGCGAACACACCAAACTCGTACAAGAGAAGATCCTCATAAGAGCCCGCGGGAACAAAAACTTCTTATTCAAGCATATGCGGCGACTAAGAAAGAACAAACCTTCAGCTCTTTCTTTACGACTACCCAACGGGGAGACTTCATCTGACTCCCTAGTTGTGGCCGAGTTATTCAGGGAGTACTTCTCGGCAATCTATAACGTCGTATCCCCGAGCTGGCATCCTGTACTACCGTTGCAGAAGTTCAGGCAACCACTCGTGACCGCTGAGTTTTCTGTGCTAGATGTCGAAGACCTTTTACTCAAGGTTTATCCATACGGTGCAATGGGTCCCGACATGATCCATCCCAGAATACTCAAGGAAGCAGCTGTTAGTTTGGCTGAACCCCTTTATAAGCTGTTCAAGCAAACACTCCAGACTAGCATCCTCCCTAGCGCATGGAAAGAGGCGATGGTCACACCCATATTTAAAGTGGGTGACCGGCACTCTCCGGCTAGTTATCGGCCAATCAGCCTCACTAGCATCCCGTGCAAAATAATGGAGCGCCTACTAAAGCGCGCCATACTCAATCACTTCTTATCAAATAATCTTTTTTCTTCCACACAGCATGGCTTCCTTCCTAATCGGTCATGCATAACAAACATGCTTATTTTCATGGATAGTCTGACGGAGGCCAAAGACAATGGCCTCATCTCTGATGCCATCTTCTTTGATTTTGCCAAGGCTTTTGACCGTGTCCCACACGGCCCCCTGAAACACAAACTGGAAGCCTACGGTATTCAAGGAGAGGTTCTTCGCTGGATTGCCTCTTTTCTTGATAATAGAACGTTTAGGGTCAAGACCGGAGCAGACCTTTCGTCTCCCTCTTTCATTTCTGCGGGAGTTCCCCAAGGGTCAGTTCTAGGTCCTTTGTTATTCCTCATTTACATCAACGACCTTCCAAGCAACATTTCCAGCAGCGTCCTCTTATATGCAGACGACCTAAAAATCTGGAATGCCACTGATCCCAGCGCACTACAAATTGATCTTGACGCGATCAAGCGCTGGTCGGACGATTGGAGTCTCCCACTAAATGACAATAAATGTGCTCACATGTCACTCGGTGGAGATTCTGGCAATGCCTTCATGATTCATAGCGCATCTGGCACAGTAGATATCATGAGAATCGACCTGAAGAAAGATCTGGGCATCTGGTTGTCATCTAACTTGTCCTTCACGTATCACCATGAGATGGCGGCAAAAAAGGGATTTGCCGCTCTTATGATGATTAGGCGCACTTTCCCCCGCATGGACAAGAACGCTTTTCAAACGCTTTACGGGACTTATATAAGACCGCTCCTCGAGTATGCCAATCAGGTCGTGTATACCGGCCTGCAGAGAGACATATTAGCTGTTGAGCGTGTCCAGCGCGCGGCCACCAAGATGGTCGCGGGCCTGAGTAATGTTACTTACGAGTCTCGACTTGAAATTCTTGACCTTTACCCACTTGAATTTCGAAGACTTCGCGGGGATTTAATACTCACACACTTCTTCTTTAGAGTAGGTCTTGTAGAACAGTTCTTCACTGTAGCGAATGATGACGGTCGGCGAGGACATAATAGGAAGCTTTTCAAACTTCGTCCTCGGACCTTTCTTAGGCAGCAGTTCTTTTCTTACAGGGTTACTAACTATCGGAACAGCCTTCCTTCTGAGGTCGTCAGCAGCGCTTCTAGGGATCGTTTTAAAGCTTTGCTTGATTCTCATTTATCTAAAATTGCATTATGCGAATAATCTTACTCTGTTCTTGGTATTCACTGTAATCCCCAAGAGCGGTGCTACACGCTGTTTTCAGTGATCGCCTTTCAGATTAACGGACGCCCGCTGACACTGAGCAAGGAAAACCGACTGGATCCGAAACCTTGAGCCGCTGCTTCGAACCCGTGTATCAATCGCTGAATCGCTGACTCTTCCAGTACAGGGGTCATCTTTCGTAGAAGCGACACGGTACCGTAAAAACGTCTGGGAGAACTATGGTTGAATTCGACTATAGTGCTTCCACTGCATTAATGTAGTGGGAGCACGATCAGTATGCATGTGAAATTAAATGTCTCATGACACTGCGGATATAACAAAAAGTGTTGAAACGAAATCCACAAAAATTCCAAACGGCACTTAATGACTATACAGTCATCAGCTTGTGTGTGTGTAACTACCAGAAGGGGTCTCAATTCTTCTCGAGCAGTACGCGAATTCAAGCAGAGATACCGCTTTGATGAGTGTCTTAGCAGTAATCACACATCCTCCGTGACACTCCAAATGCAGGGAATACATACTGAAATAGATAGGGTGACAACTTTATTCGGTCTTTGGTGATGGTATATTGATCAACATGTGTGCACTGAATGACCCGAAAATACTAAAGGTTATGACCCTGATAACATCGTCCTAAATCCCCTGCATGGAAGAAAGCTACGGTCACGCCCATCTTGAAGTCGGGTGATCAGCACTCTTCGGCCAATTAGCCTTACTAGCATTCCGTGCAGGATAAAGCGCGCCATCCTGGGACACTTCTTATCGAACTATCCCTTTTCTCCTATTCAGCGTGGCTTCCGTGTCAACCGGTCATGCATAACAAATACGCTTATCTTCATGAATAATCTGATGGATGCCAAGGCCAATGGCCTCATCTCAGATGCTATCTCTTTTTGTTTCACCAAGGCTTTTGACGGTGTCCCATACGGCCCTCCTGAGCACTAACTGGAAGTCTATGGTATTCAAGGAGAGGTTCTTCACTGTGTTATCTTATTTTCTGATAACGGAACTTTCAGAGTCAAAACCGGGTCGGGTCTTCCATCTCTTTCTCTCTCCGATTTCTGCGGGGTTTCCTCAGAGCTTATTATTATTATTATTATTATTATTATTATTATTATTATTATTATTATTATTTCCAGTGACGCCCTTCTATACGTCGGTGACCTAATAATCTGGAATTCCATTGATCTCAATGCACTTCAGATTGATCTTAGCGCGATTAAACGCTGACCGTACGATCGGAGTCTCAGATTATATGACTAAGTGCGCACACATGTCACTCGGTGGAGATTCTGGTAATTCCATCGTGATTCATACTGCGTTCAGCACAGAAGATATCACAGAAATTGATTTATAGATAGATCTGAGCATCTGTTTGTCGTCTAACTTATCCTTCGCCTGTCACAGTGAGATGGTGACTGAAAAGGATTTGCCGTTCTTGGGATGATTACGCTCAATTTCTCCCCGTAAACAAAAGGGCGTTTCAAACGCTTTACGGGGTTTACATAAGATCACTGCTTTAGTATGGTAATCACGCTCGAAGATAGACATACTCGCTTTTGAGCGTGTCCAGCGCGCGACTACCAAACTAGTCACAGGCCTTAGATATGTCACTCACCAACCTCGACCTAAAATTCTTGGTTTGTATCCACTTGGATTTCGACGACTACGCGATGATTTAGTTCTCACACTTCTTTTTTAAGGTAGGGCTGATAGAACAGTTCTTCGCAGGCCAAGAAGCCTTTTAAGCTTTGTATTCGGACCTTACCTAGGTAACAGTTCTTTATTAATAAGGTTAGTAACCATTGGATTACCCTTCCACCTGATTTTATTGGTTGCACTTCTAGGGATCGTTTGAAAGGAATACTACGTTACCGTTCACTTAAAACAGACTAGTAATTTTACTATGATCTTATTCTGTTTGGTATTTACTGTAATTTCCAAGGGCGGTGCTACACTATCCTCACTGACTGCCTTCCAGATCGGCAGACGCCCACTTGACACCGAATTAAGAAGCCCTTCTGGAACCGGGTACTTTGGGCCCCTGCCTCGAACCCGTATATTAATCACTGAATCACTTAATTCTAAGGAGTGAATCTTCGCCTGTTTAATTGTCCCCTACATAGCCACCACCCGAATTCACTTGTTGAATCCAGCGTTTCATTTGACAGCGTTTTTTGTTGCATCCTCTAGCAGATGATTTCGGATCTCAAAGCGAGTAGTTTTGCCAGCCGAATTGCATTCGCTGCTAGGTGCAGTATAACGGCGAGAATCAAGCGGTTCGAGCGATCTCATAAGAACTCAACCGTTGGCAGCTGGGCGAAAAGTAGTACCACAAGAGGCAACACTGCATTTACGTATTTCATGCCGTATGGTGCCCAGTGCGCCTCACTGTTGTTTGGCAAGTGGGGTGCTAGACTAAAAGCAAGCGCACGCTGGTAGGTGTAATGCGCTTATATCTGTTATTTCTGATATCTCACCTTGTGTTTGCCGACGAAGTGGTCTCCCAACAAAGCGCAGAACAACCTTGGCACATACCGGTGCATGATCAGAACACAGGTACTGCAGATTGATTTAGTCTTGGAAACACTTGCGCCACCGTTAGCTGACGGCTACATGGTCCATTTGCCTTAACTTCGGAAGTCACCAGACGGCACACTGACATCTGCATAATCCAAAATTAGTACTCGCCAGAAACAGACCGTTTTAGCACGGAACTGAAACAAAAGTTCTTTTTTTCAAACAGTACCGTAAGATTGTGACTCATTCAAGTCACGCTCGTCAGCAGTCATCCTGCATACTTGATTTTTCAAGCCTTTAATCGACAATACAACGTCCGTACGCCGCGCGGTGTGCGGATAGTTGATAATCTGGTGATAAAAGTAGTATTTAACCATATCTGGACTACAGTCTATGGGAACACGTATCACAATAACAAACAGGCAGTGTTCGTGATGGGCGCCTCGATGCTTTAACCGTACCTTCGAGTCTGACGGCACAAAGCCGGCTGTTGATGGGAATCCAGTCGAACTGCGCCTTCTCTGCATACGCGCTTAGAAAAGTTTCAACACCGGCTCTGCCAGTGGCTTGGGCCGCAGGGTCTCCAGACAGTCACACTTCGTACGCACATAGTAAAGTGGCTGACGGAGATTGCAGTTGTACCGCTGGGCTAGAATCCTGAAGTCGTGTTTCAGCAGATATTGACGGCGACAGTCCTCAACTTACGTACAAAAGCTGCCTGCATAAGCATTTACATATTAAAGGTGGCAGGCCCAAATGGTATTCGAAAGCGAGTTGGAATGCGAGCTCTACAAGCATGGAAATTCTGATATTTGACCCTATCTTTCTGCTTATGGCTTCCGTTGCGAGCGGTAAATTAGGAAAGTTCTGGTGTATGTCTGAAAACAAGGTTGGAAGGTCACCAAGTAGCCAGTTACCTGACAGAAGAGGAGGAAACGAAACAAATTGGCTTTGTTCGGAAGAATGTAACACGGGAAAAAACTGGTTGCTCGCATCCCAGCCAAAGAGTTGTGATACAAAGACGGGGGAAAATTAATAATTAACATAAGTTTGAGTTCGTGACGTTGAGGGCAGAATACGTCTCGGTTTCCCAGGCCGAAGAAAGGGGTTGGCTAAATGAGCCCTATCCGAAGTCATCCGCTCAAAACGAACCTGATTGACACGACAGCGCGGTGAAGCCAGTGATCAGTAGTGGTTCGGTTCACACGCTCTCCCAACGTAATCCATTCATCCAGGATACCCAATGCAGCCGGTATGAAGTTGCGACAGAAGCAGCCCACTGGTCCGGAGATTTACTAATGAGGGCGGATCCGGTGTAGTAGACTTTTCCAGCCAGTAAGTTCAAAACCAGCAAAACGGTTGCGACACTTGCTTCAGGTTGCCGGGGAGTGATCGCCAAATTGGTTTACATGTCCTTCGAATGAGGTTAAACTGTTCAAGGTGCTTGGTATGTTTCACTTCCTTATTGGAGCGGGCGAACACTGAGTTGATTGGTACGCCTTCCACATGCATTTACTCAGTTGAACAGGTCAAAGAAGACGCAATCGCCATGATTTACATGGTGAAGCGCTTCCACAATATTGTTGGCCGCCACTTCATTCTGCCAGCTTATCACAAACCGCTGCTAGCTGTCTTTGGATCAAAGAGGGGGTATCCCGATCTACACCACCAACCGCCTTCGATGATATGCGACGACACTGGCGAATTGTTAATTCGATGTTAGGTATACGTCAGCAACGAGTATAGGACAGGTAGATGCTATCTCCCACCTGATTAGCTCTCAGACACCAGATCGAGAAAAGGCTATGATTGCTGTTTTGTTCTTCAAAACCGAGACCAATCAAGTGTTCTCGGAAGTCATCCGAACACTCCCGGTCATCGTCGAGACGGTTGATAAAGCAACCCACATAGACCAGACATCACAATAGGTAGTGCCTTACAATCAGAACTGCTGGCCAAATAAAAGATCAACAAACTTGATGTAGTTCTTCCGGAGACGTCCCGCGGTACCAAATCGCGACGGTTGCGAGCTTCAACCCCAGGCGGTACGCCAGCTTCACGTTGGCCACCCGGGCTTCAACCGAATGAGTGCGTTAGATCGCAGCTACGTCTCCAGGCTTGACATGGACAAACAACTGGATCATCTGTTTAGATCCTGTCACGGTTGCGCTCTTCATCCAAAGTTCTTCCAAATACGGGTTTGGCCAACCCGTACAGCCCCTTGGTCAAAGGTACTCTGAGGTTTTGCTTTTCGTCTGCATGGCCATAACTTTTTGATTGCCGCTACCACCTATTGGAAGTAGACAGATGTCCTGATACCAACCACTATCAAAGGATTTACCATCCCATGACTTCGGGGACTGTTCAGCTGATTCATTTGTCCTAAAGCGCTGGTTAGTGACGTTGTGACGGTTTATTTCTGTTATGAACCGCGTGGATTGACAATTGATGCAAAATCACTAACGCCCAGCGTTCACGATAACCCGGCTTAGCCACGACGGTTGCGCTAACAATCTGCGTTATCACGGACTATACGACGACGCACGAACTACCGCAAATGAAGAAGACAGGAAGACAGGAAACCTTCAGCCAAGGGTATATTTGATCCCAGCCAAACATGTTCAAATACACTGGAAAGCTCCCGTATTTATAATGTTCAAGCGGAGGCTCATACAGTGTGGCGGCTCATACGGTTGGCGGCATCCGATTCGGATTAGCCTGTCACAGTGACCGAAGTCAAAGGACGCCTGCGCTTATCCATCAGTGCAATTGGCTTGCGCTGCACCAATTGCAGTTCCACCAACACACCACATATCCAGTGTAACCCCGAAGGAATAAGAACAGGAGGTCTGCCAGTGGGGGCTCATACAGTGGTGAAGAAAACATTTTTGGGTTAATTGTGGCATTATCCCTACAACTTCTTCAGTATTTGTTATTTTTTTTCACCGGAACAGCATCGGACACGTGCAATGGCCAACTCACAACCCCCACCCTAACGGTCAAACAGAGTGCTTTGTGGACTTATTCAGACGAGCTCTTCAGAAAGGTCAGGGTGGGAACGACCGTAGAAGTCAAATAAATGTGACAGCTCTTGTGCTCAATCGAAGTTTTAGTACGTACGTGCACCAGCTTAACGTTTCTCAGGTATACGCAACGAATACTAGACGCCTATTACGAATATGAATAAGTGAGGGGGACTGAACGTTTGTTATACGATGATTACAGTAGGTCTCGACCAGTGCTGAACGACACCGATATGCGAAAGCATCTGGGGAGGTTAAGGATCCGACAAGCAAGCAAACCGAAAGTGTGTGTGGTGCCATTGGCGCTCAACGGCTGGCCAGCCTGCAGACAAACAAATGCGATCGCATGCAGCAAGCAGACGGCAGACCAAGATTCTTACGATCCTGTTTTCAGTGCGAGCTAGGATTTTGGGAAGAGTTTTACACATCATGCAACAGGCAGATAAGGGTTATCTCCAGGTCATTATTAAGTGACCTTCCATGGTTTAATTATTGTCTCTGGTAAGGAACAATGGGCTAATTAACAATGCTGTGCAACACATTCTGTTTTGTATGAGCTGCTCCTTTTCTGGTGTTTCTTTTCTCAGGAGTGTGGCCGTGTGTACGTAATTCAGACCAGATAGCCTGTTCTATGGGCTAATAACCCTATCTGTAAAGAACCCAGCTCTGGTAAACGTATGATCACGTGGTTTACCCAGCGACAACGAATGATCCCTTTGGTATTTCTCTATCTGAAACAAAGTTCCTGATACGACATCGATGGCAACATACAGAAATTTGTAGGTCTTGATTAGGTCCCCACACATCCGTCTACGCTCCAGGGTAGGGGAAAACTTCTTCACTCTGGTTACACACTCCATACCTTTCATACACCAAACATCCTGATGGCAACTTTTAGACCTTCCCCAGGCATTTTTTGTCCTTCTTGAGATACGGGTTTTAAGCCTGAACCCAATATTCCAGATGCGTTCTCACGAACGTTTCGTATTACGTTATAAATGCACCAGGGATCTCTGGAAGAGGTTGCATTTTTGAGTTGAAACAGGGCCTCTCTGGCTTCTTTTTTGCGACGAACACATTGAGCCGCAGGATCGAGATCGCCACAATAACAGATCCCAGCGTCTCCAGCTTCATCTACCTGAGCAATCCACAATCTTTCAGTCGCCTCTGGAAGATAACGAAGGACTTCTGTTTATTCGGAGCTAATTAACCAAGGTCATGTAAGAGTTTCCAGTCCTCAGACCATGCGGCTAATTTAATCAAATCCTCTTAGATGTCCGGTCGATCCCGATTGTCGACAGTTTTAAGATCGTCGGCGAACATTTGGCGGGGCGCAATCATTGGACCACCCAAGTCGTTAATGTATATCAGAAACATAAGAGGTCTCGACAGGGAGCCTTGCGGCACCCCGCTGAGAAAATTCTGGACACTAGATAATCCACCCCCAACGAACACTGAATGTCCTGTCTGAAAGGAGGTCTTTAATTCATTCAAGGATTTCTGGTGCTATGCGGACATTGAAGGCACCAATGTTTACCAGTTGTCTTGGCCTCCGAAAACAATTATCGCCCGAAGGCACATGGAGAGCAGAAGAAATAGGGGGTAAAACGGTAGGAGAAAGTCGTGGTCGGTTAGTAATGTCACTGTTGAGAGAACGATAACTTCTGATACTTCCCGGTCGTTTATGCCGCGGAAGGGGGTTGACTTGAGGGACCCCACCCCGAGCCTCTGACTCAAAAGTCTGACCTGCGAGACAACAGGATATAGGGTTTTCTTGGGGGACCCTACCCGGAGCCAATGACTCAAGAGTCTGACTCACTTGG
>QNGE01000049.1:417036-427452 GCA_008508345.1 Paragonimus westermani | reverse complement strand
ATGATGATGATGATGATGATGATGATGATGATGATGATGATGAAATGTATGGTAACCGTAAGGTACAAAGAATTAAAAGTTGATATCTGATTTTGGCCATTGTTGTGTGCATAGGATGCGTTCGAATGTACATCCGATTTTCAGGTGATATGGAAGGTTTTTCCTCCTCATTAGATAATACATCGGCCTTCACAGTCAACTGATGGGCGATTGGAGTGCCCTTTTATCATGAGTGCCTCCTCCATCCCTCTTCGTTAGTATAAATTCGAAGTTGTACTGGCCCAAGGACAGAGTCTTGAGGCACTTCCGTTGAAGCGGTTTCAGAAAAGAGAGTTCAGGATCAGCTGTGACCCAAACGGTTCGATTGCTTAGAATCTAGATCGTCGAACGGCGAATACCCATCAATACGCCTTATCCCTCTAGTTTATCAGTGTGGACATTTGGTTAAACACTTTGGTGAAATCGAAGGAGATGGCTTCTAATCCGAGATCGTTTTCCGTTGCACTTAAGTTGTCCGTCAAGAGAAGGATGTTTGTCGCGTATGGTCGATGCGGTAGGTTCTTGCGCTATACTCTAGAGATAAGATTATCTTTGAAGTATTTCAGGCCTGAGTGGGCGTTTTGCTATCTTGCACGGAATGCTAATCGGGTTACTTGGTCACCTGATTTGTAAGCGGGAATTAGGCCAGCCTTCTTCCATCCGATTGGGATGGCACCCGCAGAGTGGATAAGCTTAAAGGACTTACGAAATGACAGTGTAAGTACATAGGACACTTCCTTCGGTGCTCCCGCTTGGGTCTGCTCTAGACCAATCGAACTGAATGGGGTTGTGCTACCTGAGGGGTTCATGAAATACCGAAGATGGTAAGCGGAACACAGATGGTATCGCTGTATTGTAGCCAGCAGTGTGACAGTCCCCGAATATCTCGGCTACCCCGTGCGTTAAAGTGGTCACCTTGCCGTTCACCCGACGCAGTGGCAAGGATAAAGGATGACTTTTCTGTCAGTAGCACATGTGTCTTTTCAAAATGTTTCTTTCCGCCAATTCCAACACCGGATTTTGCTTCAGGACTATTACAGCAGATTCCTGATTTTCATTGACTACGAGCACTGATAAACGGCCCCATGTTCTTATATTGCTGGAATGCTGTTATATTGAGGAGACGCAGAACACCCTGTGGTGAGGCGAGCGTGAGGAAATATTGACGAACTTCTCTAAATGAGCAGATAGAATTTTAAGGCAACCTAGACTGTCCTCAGAAAAAATGATCTGAGATTTTCAGGTCATTATCGTCTACTCAACTAAGGTTACAGGTCGGTTGGCTTCAGCTATGCTGTTGTATACAATGGCAAAAGAAATCGAAGTTCAAGACTGGGTGATCACTGTTTCGCACGCAATTTGGAGTAGTTACCTGATCAGTGCAATGACTCGTCAGTAATTGTGAGGTCCAACGAAGACAACTATTTTCCCTGGGAATTGCCTCGTAATTTTGTCGATGTTTCGAGTCCAAGCTCTCTGCAGTACTATCAGGGATGTTTCCATGTCAAAGCTTTCTCTGGAAACCTCTCTTGGATTTGTCTGAAACCGCTCATAACAAGTGAATAGAGAAGTACTGGAGTGAAGCGTGTTGGTAAGACAAAAGAGCATCACCATGTGGACGGGGTTCCGATGGTGTGCGATATGCAACTCCTAGTAACAACACACGTTAGCCACGGAGTTTGACTTGCTATCACGTAGAATCGCACATAGAGGAGGATATGTGGTCACTGTGTACAAAGGGTGGAGACAAATTTAGATGGAAATAACCAGCCACACCCTCCATCCTCTTTTTAGGAGTCGGCACGGGAACCAGAATGGCCAGGAGAAGTGATCTTATCGTCACTCACTTCTAGTACCAATTACGTTCCAGTAAGTGCAGGAATATGAGGTGTCTGTCATATGCTTGTTGCCTAAGTTCTGTTAGCCTGTTCGTCAAACTGAGATAGTTTGAACAGGCAGAGCTTTGGGTATGTCATCTTAGGGTGGTCCCGCAACAGAAATGCAGAGAAGAGGCAGTTGATTTTTCCCATGCGCGTTTGCTCGGTGGGATTAGCAGACGGCGTACGGCATACGTTTCTGCCCGTCCCTTGTCGCCCCCGTTCTTAGAAGTTTTTGGAAATTCGTTGCTCAACGTTCGTTTGTGTGGAACAAAAAAATCCACGCGAGTAAGACTCCGCATGAGAACAGTGACGAGCAAAACTTTACAATATCTATTGGGGTGGCTTACCCCCTGGCACCCTCCGCATAAGTACGATGGCAATGGCGGCGTGATTGCCGGAAACTTTCTACGGGGCCTGTGGGGGCAACCTTCTTGTTTCGTCTCAGCGCTCCGTTTCCTCTGCTTTGCTTCCATCTTTTTTTAAACAGCTTTGAAC
Source organism: Paragonimus westermani (assembly GCA_008508345.1). Taxonomy (NCBI): domain Eukaryota; kingdom Metazoa; phylum Platyhelminthes; class Trematoda; order Plagiorchiida; family Troglotrematidae; genus Paragonimus; species Paragonimus westermani. Next base: position 425,038 of record QNGE01000049.1, on the reverse strand, counting down.
ATTTCATTGACTGGGAAACTCTCTGAGAGTCCTATGTTTCCCCATTGCTAATCTCCTCATAAGAATCCCGCCGAAAAACTTGGTTATGTCTAACGTATGGCCCAACATTCACAGTTCTCGAAACTGGTTGTTCCCATATTATGTTCAACCAAGTATTAGCCATGCATGGAGGTGGGCCCAAGAGTAATTGCATTATTTTAGAACTTGAAACGCTTGCTTTCGGAGTATAGGAACGGATAGCAGATCTGGTGATTGATGAATAGTGCATTCACACACCAGTCAGGCGAAGGCACTTCTTAAGTTCCGGGGCTTCGATAATTGCAACGTCGTCGTCGTCGAACTTATTTAGTAGATGGGTGGTTGACAACGCATGCTCATCAAACAAACCAACATACGTTTTGGGCTCCAGAAGAAAAGCTACTTTTATTATGGACAATACAAAAGGATACAGGTGAACCTTCGCCGAAGGGAGGGTACATTTCAAGCGTTTCGTCTTCTCACTGGACTTGTCGCTAGACAGACTTCTGATGAGCGGTAAAGACCGTTTAATTTCATCTGTCTTTCTAAAGGCTTCTGTTACGGTGCCAGCTTGGAGAAATATTGTCATAATTTCTTTCACTGCCCTATCCTTTATGCTATCTGCCAACTGTCATGGGGGTAACATCGTACGCAATGAGACAAAACGCTAGCATTTCTCTGACTAGATTAAGTGTTCACTACTTAACTCGAAGTTTCCCTTAGCAAGCATTACACTCGTTCTGTTCCTTGAGTGCTGTGACAACACCCGCTATTGCTTGCTTGGGCAGTTTCATTACTGCTTCAACAATTTGCTTAGGTGGGTTTGCAGCACATAACTCACACAGTTTGCTGATTGTCCACTGTTCTCAGGTAGTCAGGGTATCCAGCGTTGAGGGCAGGCTGCTTTTTGGCCAGTCAGTTTGCGTTTCCATCAAGGTGGTAGCTCTAGACTCAATAGTAAGGACGACTCTGTGTCAGCTGATTTCTCTTAGCATATTACCACATCGTAGACGGGGGATGGTGTTCGATTGCACACCCTGCAAGTGCATCTCAGCTTGTTTTTCTCTAGAGTTTCACAGTGTTTTGCTGTAGATTCTGCGCAATCTGTGTAACACCACTTCTGACACGCTTCATATTTCGTACTCTGGAACACCTCAGTAAAACATCCTAAACGGCCGTCGCGGCGGATACCAATCGAAGTTATCATAAACATTTAGCAACGGGGGTATGATTGTTGAGCAAAGTTAAATGGGCAGACAATAAACTGATGTTATATAGTTAGTGGATTAAAAGGAGCCAAACCTTACATGGATACGAAACAGCCGGCTGTTACCGTGACTAATATAGGGTTGTACTCAATACCACAGCGTCGAAAAACAATTGAGAAGCAGAAACAAAAGAATCCATGCTAATTTCATGTTATCTGCGTTTGTCGAAGTCACTTTTGAGAAGGTACTTTTCGGTGGTGCTCTGGATGCGCGATAAATGGACTTCCGTCAGGTCACTAAATTTTGCAAACCTTCGTCGCTTAATTCCACCTGCTTTCGACTGTGATGAGGGTCATCACGAACTTAAACACTAGCTGATTAGAAGCTCACACAAAGGCCGTGGGCAACATTTAGTCGAATAGCCAAAAGAGGTGGGGCGAGCCTTTTCGTCTAGGAAAGTGGAAAGCTGTTTCCCCAATTCGCTATGCTGGCCATCGAATCAATTTAAGTAAGATCGTACTTGAAAAAATGTGGTTCCATCATCACCAGCCAGTCGCGCTGAATTAACACATAAGCATAGGGTTTTGATAAACGGTTCACCTAACTTTAACCGGACCAAATCGATGACGGGACTTTCATCCCTTGAAAGCATAATTGGGCTTGGAACTGAAGTCATTAAACCGTAATAAAGTTTCTGAACCATCTCTCCTCTCCCTTTTTTGAATGCCGAAGAAAAGCTTGTGTCCGAATAGACAAGCGTTCAGATGGTTACATAGAAGAGGCACCCCTTGACTGGCGCTTATTAACAGTCCACATTTTATTAACGTAGTTCAAAGTCTGAGTGACTACCACCGTCTAGTATCTGCTACGTCCAGTGTAGTTGCTTGTCTTTTATTACATCGGCCTTTTGAACACAGGGAAAGTTAAGTGCTTGAAGGACAGACGGAATTTCAGTCCTGTCAAGACTGTGTTTATCACATTTTTACTCCTCAGAACTAGTCTTTCATGTTCAGTTGAAAGTCGTTGCTTTAGACCTAAGTGTTGCTTTTGAATTGTTTGCTCGAAACGCTCTTTGGAACTGCCTCCTTCGCTAAAGAATCCCCGGGAAGTACGTCAGTTTGTTAATATCATTGCACGTCCACTCTACAGGCCGAATACAGGTTTATGAGTTACTGTCTTCAACATCGGTTCTAAGAGTGTTCACCTGAGGGACCTATCTCCACAACTTTGCTCACTTTTGTCGTGGACGGTGTGCATGGAGGTGTGGTTAGGAAATCCTACGAGGTTGGTGTTGAGTTTCTTTTGTGGCTTTATGTTGGTTAGAATATATTTTGCGGATGACGTTGTCTTGTTCACCTCCTTTGCCAAAAATATGCAGACCTTGTTAAACAAGATAACTGATCTGGCCTCTTTGGATGGACCGGGGTGCTCCCACTTCCACCTTTTTCACTGCAAGAAGTTCGCTTAAACTTGACCGTTGCGCCCACTTCAGTAGCAATGTCTCTTCAGCTTGTACTGTTGCTGATGTTGATGTGAATAGCAGACGCTGTCTTTGTCAACATGCGTCATCTCTGGCGTCCCAAAAACGTCCGGTCTTTGTTGGAAGGAAGTGTATGTATTGTTTGTACGCATTTTTTTCTCTTATGGTCTGAGAACATGAACTGTTCGCGACGAAGATATAACCACACTTGCTGTGTTTGGTCACTGTTTTGGCTGCCACCTAACCCATGCCAAGTGGGATGGTTACATGAATAATGTGCCGTTCGCCAGCACATATTTCGGAACGTTCGGGTTGCACGAGCAATTGGTAAAGTAATCAGGTTACACAGTCTGCGCATACCCCGTGAGCTTTTACCATATTGGGCATTATTTAGTGAGACCACCAACAGTGGTAGTTAAGTGCTACAATTCGGTTCACATCTTTATCGTGAACAGCCCATATTTTAGTCGGGCTCACCAATTTAATGCTTGTCGCATTAAGTCGCTTTTTCCCCAGGTACGCAATTATCAGACGCGAAAAACAAAAGGTTGTTGAAGAGAGACCAAATCATCATTCGACGAAATGTACAAGTGATATCTGATAGCGCTATAAACAGCACCGACACGCGAATTGGCTGGAGAGGCTAGAGACCGGCCGTCGACGAGCGAGTAAACCGGAAGAGTGTGACACGTGCGTGTTTTGGGTTTGCGCCACAGTCACATGACATGCAGACAAACGGACAGCACGCATTATGCGAACTTTCTCAACAGCCTAGGCACAATATGCAACTATGAGTTTTGGAACTATTTTACACATCATACCATAGGCAGGACAGATTCCATTCACTAGCCTTTGTCATGCGAGCTCGTAACTCGCGGTCCTGGTCATGGGGTTATTGACGGCAGTTAACAGGTCGGTTACGGCGTTTCTTCTCGAGGCGATCGAGCCACCTGACCATTACTCACAAGTGAAGGTAATTACGCGTTCATCATAGATGGCAGTATATCAGTGGTTCACACTAATGCTTAACTGCCACACAACCATGAAGAAACAGCAAACCTTATACAGGAAGAGAATGGAAAAAGAAGGGGACGGGAAGGAACCTAACTATTGAAAGTAATTACGTCTATTACTGAAAACCAATCAGCTTTCTTCGTTACCGCCGGTGGTCGTGAACTGTATTCGTTACTGAAGAATCTGGCTTATCCGAGTGCCGAGTTCAAATCCCGGCCGTGGCAAGGATATGCACTACTGATGAGCTCTAATGAGAGCGAAGCTCGAGTCTATTGCTTCCTTTCGAAAGACACCGGCTGGCTGAATGCGAAGGCTGCGATCAACTGTAAGTGATGGTCAACTTGAAAAATTACGTCTTTATTCAGACACTCAACATCGAAGTGCTTACACCTTACGAACAAACAACCAAGTGAGGGTAAGGCGTCATCGGCAAGACAGCTTCTTACGGCTTTCACTGCCCCGCGTCATTAAATGCACTCACTTCACAGACAGCTCGGCCAAACAACGACAACATTCACACCACTGAGGTCGATCAGCCGCCATCTCACCTGGAGCCTCCAGCCACCGGCTCTGTGAGTCGCGAGGGCCCCATCCAGGGAGACGAACTCGATCTATAGCGGCCAACCCCTTGATGAACGACTTCATTTCCCTACGCCAGGCCATTGTCTGTCCACCTCGCACCTTACACCAGTCGGTTGCAGTGTTAGCGAACAGTGCTCGGCGTGGAAGACAACTAGCTGGCATCCTTAATACATGACCTAACCCTCTAAGCCTGTGCAAACGTAGAGGTTGAACGGAAGAACTCGTTTGACAATCACTACCAAAGACCTGCTTTCTAACATCTTGGTTAGTTGCACCAACGCAGACATCGGTGATCAAATACTTGAAGACCGTTCACGTCTTCTACCCTGAGCTGCCAGGTTTCACTGCCGTAAGGTAANACATCCATAAATTCGATGTCTCAATTCATGAATAACAATTGCTTACTGCTACCAGTACCAGGTCTTCTCCTTATTGCTTGCGTGGGAGGTTTCAATTCACGTACGATTCCTAGGGCTATTCTAAGTCCCTAATTCTGAGTATCACAAATTGGCATCGCGAAATGGAATTGCATGCAATTGAGCAATTTAATCTTCATGCTGGTGGGCTGAAATCAAGGAATTGATCGAACGATTTGAACTGTAGTACAGCATTTGTCGTGATGTGAAGGAGATAAACCAATCAGCTTTCTTCGTTACTGCTGGTGGTCGTGAATTGTATTCGTTACCGAAGGATCTGGCTTATCCGAATACCCCAGCCTGGTTGCCGTTCGACGAACTGAAGAAACTGCTTTTAAAACACGTGCTACCAGTCAATTTCCAGGCCACAGAGCGGGCGAAGTTCAATTCATTAGTACGTTCAACAAGCACGAGCTTCCGTGAGTTCATTCTACAGTTGCAAAAACAAGCTGCTCGTTGCAACTTCGATGAAAAGCTGGAGGAGTATCTACGTGATCGATTAATTGCTGGCGTCAATGACACTGATCTTCAGCGTAGATTGCTGGTCAAACAAGACGTGACTTTCCAAGTGGCCCGAGACATGTGCGAGCAGAAGGATGACGTCAATGCCGCTACAGCTGATTCGAACGTGACATTATTTCAGAAGACCAAAGCGCATACTGCCACTTGAGGTCAACCAGTGAACAGGCCTTCTCATGCACCCATCATCAATCCCGGTTCAAAGAGATTTAACAAGTGTTTCTCGTGCGGTGAGTTACACTGGTCATATTAAAAAGTGTGTTTGAGTGCACGAATTCAATTGTGCTGCGTGTGTTCGGTCGGGATGAGGTGTTTTACGGCAGTTGTGTCTAGCTTTCTGCTTACCTCACTGGTTGTATGGAGTGCATACAACAGGAAAAAACAGTTTTTTTCCTACAGTGGTGTATGTAACGAATAACCAGCCCTGTGTTAGGGTTCTCCTGTTCCAGTATGCAGTTCTCCTCTTTATGTTTGCAAAGGTTGCCAGTAGTCTCTTTTTCGGACGATTACATCAAGCCGAGGTGGATAATTTGGTATCACAGGCTTGGTACTCCTTTTTCGACATGTGCTTCGTGTTTGCTTTTTTCCAATACGAACTGGGCACAGAATCCCTATTCCTGTTTTTAATCCTTCTCCTTGCGAGAGCTTTTCATTGGCTGATTGAAGAGCATAACCATAAAGCCTTCTAAGTGCGTGTTCCAAGTGCGAGAGCTGAGTTGTCTTCGTTTTACCATGTGATAAAGAATACAGGCCGGACCCTGACCGGTACAAAGCCTTGGTTACCGTTACATCGCCAGGATGAGCTGCGATCAATAATGGGATGTTTGCAGTACTATTCTCGTTTTATCCCAAGCTTTTCGACGGAAGCACAACCATCATTTGAGGTTCAATCAACAGAAACATGGTCTTGGACTCAAAAAGACGAAATTCTTCTGCGAGAATTAATAAAAGTTATGATTAAAAGACCGATGTTAGCCCCGTTTACTGTCTTTAGTTACCACGCTGATCACAGATGCAGCCAGTGTTGGTATTGGTGCTGTGTTGGAACAGGAGAGATATCCGGTCATTTGCATGTCACGTTTGTTGAATATGGCTGAGCAAGGATATTCACAAACACAAAAGGAGGCGTTAGCAGTCTAGTGGGCTGTCAGGAGGCTGCATAAATATTTGTTCGGTATTAGATTCAAAATTGTTACTGATCACTAAGCTCTACAGTATTTACTTGACCCCCACAAATCAATTGCCAGATCATCAGCGGCAATGATACAGCGATGGAGTCTAGTTCTAGCAGCATACGACTATGACATCGTTCATCGTCCTGGTAAACAGATTCCTCAAGCAGATTTTTTTATCACGGTACTCCAGTTTTTCAGCTTCTGAAGCTTGTTTGCTTGCTTCGCCAGCTATTCCAATAAGCCGGAAGGACTTGATCAAGACATCTAAAAACTATTATGACACGATAATTGTCGCTATGGCCAAGGGTTGGTCGTCAAATATTAAGAAGAAACACCCAGTATTATTCCAGAACCGAGAGGAGTTGTCAATATAACCTGATGGTGTGCTGTATCGGAGAGATCAATTGGTCATTCCACCACCGCTACGAAAGGCGGTATTAGAAGACTTGCATAAAGGTCACCTGGGCGTGGAGAAACTGAAATCCCGGGCTTGACAGATGTGTTGGTGGCCGGGGATAAACTCGGATATCGAGAGCACTGCAATGAACTGCCACTCCTGCCTCCACAAAATAATGACAAGGCCGAAGAATTGGACACCTTGGTCGGACAGCTACGTACCATGGCAACGGGTGCATGCAGACTATTGTGGACCACTTCTTGATAAATATTACATTCTGGTTTTGATTGATTAGTACTCATGATGGCCAGAAGTAATTAGTGCAACCTCACCTTCCACGTCATTCACCATGCAAGCATTTCGTAAGTGTTTCAGTCGTGAAGGCATTCCACAGGTCCTGGTGACAGACATCGGGTCACAATTTTGCTCCGCTGAAATGAAACATTGGCTTGACAGCATCGGGTATCGTCACTTGCGAACGGCGTCTTGGCATCCATGTTCGAACGGGGCCGCAGAAAATCCGGTGAAAACGGTCAAAAGTGCCGTGAGTTCCACTAATCCTGAAACATTTACTAAACTGGATGTGTTTCTCGATAACTTTCTGCTTCAGTACAGGAACGCAGCCCACTGCACAACGAATGAGAGCCCAGCGGTGCTATTTAAATCAAGGCGACTAAGAGCATCACTTCAGTGTATAGATTCAACGGATGTGACATTTTCGTGGAAACGATTTGCGACCTGCCAAAGGATTGATCACTCGCCAGCTAGGCAGCACAATGGTAGAAATTATTGGCCTGCACGATGCCACCATTCACCGAAAACACACTGACCGAATCCAGTTTCGAAGCGCTGAAAAAGTGACCATGGAGAAAGCAGAGCACCCTGTTCGATGCCCCGAGAAGATCAGAACGATTGGCAAATGTGAATGCGGAGGCTTATAGAAGAGGGGAATGTTGTGGTGGAAATCTCGATTCACCGATTATCCAAACCCCGACACAACAGAAGATCTGTCAAACGGCCAATCCAACTATCGCGTTAAAGATACAACATCAGGATTGGACGAACGGTCTCAGTGTTGTGCCTTCCGTTATTCGCCAATTCATCTGTTCCGCGTTCCACCGATTAACATGCAGTTTATGATGTTGCATGTGCTAATGAGATCAGTCAATGACAGGTTGTGATTTCATTAATAC
>QNGE01000049.1:403731-415321 GCA_008508345.1 Paragonimus westermani | reverse complement strand
TATCTGCTGTGGGACCTGCAGAGAAGTTATCAGAACTGGGAATCGGGAGGGGCCTGAGAGCTAAATATGATAGGACAGTGGGGGAGGGGTCAGCAGTAGCATGTTTTCGCCTATCCACCCTGCTGTATGCAGCAGATAGGGTGACCCGGTTTATACTGCGAGACGCCCGATGCAGTATAGAAGTGTTTGTGTTGTGAGTATTCATGGTTGTGTGTGGGCTGAGATACTGCCAGAACGCCCAGACCTAGACAGGAGAACGATTAGGGTTCTCAACCAAAGCCTTTGGCTCAAAAGCCTGTACCGCAAGGCAGTGGGTGGGCGGCGGTGTATCAGAAGTGGTACGTTTCTCGGAAGAGATGCCACCCATCTTCCAACCCCCAACCTGGAGGACCAGGAGATTGTGGTTTGTCAGACCTCTACCTGTTGGCCTGCCTTGTATGAGCAACTCTGTTGGTGTGGTCCCCACACCCACCCAAAACGTCATCGAGATGCGCAAGCCGTCACACCACATCAAGGTGCAGTCTCGCCATGACAGGATTGAGCGTTCACCTACGATAACTTGGTCGTATCTAATGTGAGGTCCGTGGCGTAGTGGTCAACTCGGTTGCCTCGTGAATGCATGACCGGGGTTCTAGTCCCAGCCGTGGCAAGGATATGCACTACCGACGAGCTCTAATGAGAGCGAAACTCGAGTCCAGTGCTTCTTTTCAAAAGGGGCTAACTGATGATTCTATAAGAATACAACGACAGTAATCAGTTGAGTTGTTTGGTTTATACAAAAAAATCACCTACGACCCATGAGTAAGCGTTTTTCCTAGAAGTGCAACGGTTTTAATGGCATGGTCTCTTATTAGACGACTCTTCGTTCGCTCTTTCTGCCACCAAAGTTACCGTCGCGTGTTAGGGCTAGCCTGTAGCTTAGTACATAGACAAGTGTATACTCTCCTAGGTGAAGTCGTTTGTATAAATCACCATTCGCAACGTGTTCTACGAACGCCGGCACCCGTGTTCATGCCCACCGGCCAAGCGATCGATTCGTTGGATGTATTGTCATATCAGCCCAATCCATAGCGTATTTTGCTAGTAAACACAGGGAGGTCTCACTAACTGTTGACAGCTCGGATGATTGAATTGCTTCTGAAACCTGCGTTTTTTTGATAAACAGATTGGGAATAACACAACGTTACGAGCAAGTTGTAATACTCTACGTTCCAACCACCTCCGGTGGCCTTCCTCAGGAGTGTTGTAGTCGAAATCTCATTGACAGAGGAACAGAGGTCACATGGGATTTGCCGTGGTTAGATCACTTTGTGACCGGAATGGTCTAATCCTTTGCCCACTAAGTGGGGGTGAGACAGATGTAGATAAAGAAATACTATGTGATGCAGACGGTTTGCCCCAAAAAGGCACCTAGAACGGTTGATGCAGAATGTCCGGACACAATTCAGCTAGTTACTTACGACACCTATTCTAGATAACTCTTGCTTGTGTATGCCATTGTGTGATTTCGACTACAACACTCCTGAGGAAGGCCACCCGAGGTGGCTGGAACGTAGAGTATTACAACTTGCTAGTAACGTTGTGTTGTTCTCAGTCTGTTTACCAATAACATGTTAAACACGACGCCCAAACTATTCAACTTCATTCGTACTACATTTGGTGTGGATATCTTACTACCGGCCAGTTCGCCTGACTGCGCCATGGACCTCACATTAGGCACTACCGAAGTATCATACATAAACGGTGGTTGTGCGTCTTTCCACGGCTGGAGTATTGCTGTTTATGCGAATATTGTTTTGTGGCAAGCTGAGCACCATCGGCTCATAATTCAAAGCTTTATTCAGTGTATGAAACCTAATATCTAGCTCTGTTTTGAGGTTGAATATAATGGAATGGTGTGCTTGATTGATTAGTTGAACAACATTGGACAAAAATACTGTCAATTTAATCACGTTTGGAATTCCATTTTGCCGTTGAAGGTATCTGTTTATTATTACCTGGTGGGGATTTCTTTACGATTTCATCAAGTTGACGGTACACATCACCGTTAAATTTGAGTTCTGTACTATGCCTGAACTGTAAAATTTGTTCGATTGGTCAGTGCGTTCATAAATGAATTTGACTATCTTTAACAGGGTGACGTCTGTGAGTAGCGAGGCAACGCCCAACGAAAACGTTTGCTGATCATGTAACTCTACTTGCTGTGTTCGTATCAAAGTCAAGGGTGTTATAGTTGAATGTCAATTGAAAGCACTTCGCGTGTAATCTGGCTGATTACACTACCATATGAGGTATCCCAACCAGTCACTCTTGTAACAGTTTTATGCAAAAGCCAAACAATGCAAGCCGGCTTGTTCGATCGGCAAACACCTTCTGGAGACCGGTCATGTGGTCGACCCGTCAAACACTTTCCGTGTGTTGATGCGTCATCACAAGCCTGTCAGTCTTAAATCACTCGAGGCGCTGGTTGTCGTGCGTCACAAACCAGTCGTTTGCGCGCAAAAGCTGCTGGCCTTGAACCTTCGTCTGCCATGGTTCTTACCAATAACAGACTAGTTTATTCATTGACTTGATGTGTGAACTTAATTCACTGGAATATTTGGTAATGTTAACCGCTGTTTTGCGTAGCAGCTGACCGGAACGTACGAAACAGAACTACCATATTGCAAAATCGGTTTTCTGATATCATTATTCAAGAAATAATTTGCTGATAGTTGAGCTGCATTTATTCATTTTAGCCAAACCTTTTTCTTCAGTCCATGGCGTTCAATTCACTAATACCAGCCTCCAATTTCAATGGTTTGGAATCATCGGATGACATCGCGGCCAATTTGGATCGATTATCCAAAGGCGATTTGGAAAAACTTCTAAAGGATATTGACGAGATCAAACGATTGGCCAAAAATAGTGCAGAGGCATGCGTTTAAAATGGTGCTATTTTCACTCTTGTGCACTTTTAGGTAAAGAAATCTATTGCTTTGAATGAAGCGAGCATGCAAGAAAATCGGAGACTTGCGGAAGCTAATTTGGCTTTGGAACCTCAATTTCTTGCTAAACGGCAGGAATTAGCAGAAACATATGATCGTCTAGCAGAGGCCAAGTCTGAATACCAACGTTTGAAAGCACAAATTGGTACGCTTTTTTGCTTGTAACTGCATTGTACCAGACGCTTCGGGCACTAACTATTCTCCAACTACTATTCTGGCCGTATTGCAGGCTGCTCACGCGCAACTGGAGGAGAAATCAGAAGTATGTCTACAGCTGTAAATGATGTTTTTTTTGCAGAAATTAGCCGAAGATTTCATCTCTAAGACTGTCGATGTCAACGAGTTTCTTCGCGAATTTCTTCCTTTGCGGAAACTGTGCAATGAACGACGATTGAAAGCGGAGAAATTGGCAGAGAAACTGTCCCGCGGTCAGCCTGTTGCTTCTTCCAGACCAATCTTACCGCCGCCCACTTACAGAGATGTTGGGCGCATTTCAACTCCGGCAGATAATCCCAGATCTTTGTACCCCGATTTTACTAGGGATCATTCCTCTTTAAGAAATCCGGATTATGGCTTCAAGTCTTAAGCTCATCATGACTTCAGCCTGACTTTTGCTTACTGTGACATTTTTGTTGGGATTCTGTTTTCCAGAGGCCCATACTGACTTATCGTACAATTTACGGTTCACACTTTTCAAATAAATTTATTCTTTTCAGATGCTGATTAATCGGGAATAATTCTAGGAATCGGTCTACTTAAAGCATCATTCGTGAATAGACACTTTTAATGTAATTAGGACTTCGTGACTGGGTAGATCAATTCTGTTGTATGGTGTGGGATCGCTGCAACTGGTAAACTATTTTGAGGTTTCGATTCGAACTTCGGATCATCCGAAATTGTTTCTTTTTTTCATATGGACATTGCCGTTTTCGATATAACTTTTGGCGGAATACTTATCTCAGAGTACGTTGCTTCTCAACGTGACATTTGGGAGCGTTTTACTGCTTGGTCGAATTTCCGGTATCACGGGCCTCGCAACAGTATTGACAGTTTTGACTTAGAGTGTCTTTTGCTTGAAGTGAACTAGACTGCTGGGCGGTGTGCATCTAAACAATACGGGCTGATTAGGTATAGTATCTTTTTGATTGTGTCACCTAATTAGATACTTATTATATTCACCTCAAAATAAAGTTAGCCGTCAGTATCCGGTTGGTTGGAGACGGCTCGGTAGTAAAAATCCTCGAATGCCAATTGTACGGCCTCGTATTCGAGCCATGATTGTCTGCATGCCCCTTTCTGAGTTTGGGTGACCTGACGTGTTCTAGTACACGTTAAACACGTTGCAGTGTGAAACCTGAAGTATTAACCCAGTGACGTATCTTTACGGTATATGTACCAATCTAACGGACTTTATTTCTCACTTGACCATGTATCTTGCCAAGATTGTGGACTATATTTATTATATGATTTCACCGTTTCAGTCACTTTCTTTAGCTACTGAACATTCTTTTCTCATAGACTGAGATCACTTAGCTGTCTGTGGTCGTGTTGCGGGCCAGCAAGCCTCACCACGTTCCCAAAAGGGATTGGAATAGGATTTTGCCAACAGTTAGTCCCAGGGACTAAAAACGAAGTGGTGGACGACTCCTACCTTCTTAGGTCTTACGAACACGATGCACGCTGGAGAATCGAACCCAAGACTCCTGAATACGTGTCAGATTATTAGACCACCACAGAGTGGTAGTTCATACACGTGCATTAGATCATAAGACAGAGATCACCAAGCCTGCAGGGGGTATGTGAATTAGTTTATTCAATTGTTGTGTGGTGTTGATGTGACCCAACAAAGTACAATCGGCCGGCGCATATCCTCTAGTGGTCACTGGGTGTAACTGTTTGCAAAACCTCCCAACCGTGGTGGATGCCTGCTAGTTTGCAAGCGAACCACAGACAGCTAATCGATTTCAGCCTATGAAAGACGGGAGCGCAAGAGCTAATTGGAGTAAGTCGTGTACTTGTTGACCACGATCCTGTGGTCTAGTGGATGTGTGCCTTTACTACCATTCCATCGTCGTCTGGTGATCTGACACTTAGCCACGGATCGTGTAATACTGATGGGCTCCAAAAAGATCTGAAAAGCCTTCTACCAATTCGGTGTTGGTCCTTGAGATTGACCTCTTGGAAGACCATTTTTCAGTTAGTTGTGTTCCTGGTACACGTGAACCGGCTCCTGTTATCTCTGGCCTATTCTCATGAAAGTAGAGGACGCTATAAGTGTGGTGGGTGTTTTTTGATAGTTCAGATTGATCGTAATTTATTTTTCATGTACGGTGCCATTGCTGCAAATCAGTAGTGGACGTCGAATGATATAGATAAATCGAATTCGTATGCTTTGGGTTGCTCATTTGCTTTCCATCTATACGACTTCGGTTGGATCTTTTGAACGCTCACCGACGCGACACTTACCATACAACTGAATGCATTAGTGAAATGTGAATATCGAACTCAAATCTCTGCGTGAAGTATGTTCAGGATTTGAGTTTAAGAAATCTTTGTTCACAAATTCCTTCCAGGAATCGGATTTATTTCTGTACACTTTGTCCTTGACATGTTCGACCCTGCATCTCACTTGATCATCGCGGGTTTTTTTTCACGGTCACCCGGATTCTATTCAAAGCAGCTCGATTCTCCTGACAAGTCGGACTTAATATCTACCGTGAGGACATGAAATGTCACCTACAATCACATCACTCTGCTGTGTATAGGTGTGCCTTATTTTTCTCGTAGAATACGAGCAAAAACAGTATGTTTGTATCACGCTGTGAGTAACTTGATCAATTTGTTTATTGATTGCTGAGATGTCTCGTGTTTTATCCTGAGTTTCTTTTGGCTACATGTGATTGTTTGCTCTGCTCACTGTGCTGGTGAGTCATGTCATTTGAGCCCACGCGTCCCACTGAATGGGTGTTGTCATGATTAACTGAATTGCTGTATGTATTCCATGTCATCAGAGGTTGGTCTCGCTTTGGACATTACTTTCACATTACCATGATGTTTTAAGAACAGCTTGATTAAGTGATATCCATACGACTGGCCATGATATATTTCTTGAGAGTATTCATTTACATTGGGGTATTCGTTTGGATGTTGCGCAGCGTTTCTCGTTATGTGATTTACCGAGTTAGGTGTGAAGTAGTTGAGACCAGGTTGTCCAATTTTGCGTTTCACCTCGGTCGGTGCTCAAAATCGAGACTTTTACCGTGAGGATCCATGTCAATGACATCCAGCTTGTTTTTCATTTCGCTGCAGCTTGTCTGCTCGCTTGGGGGACTGGGGCCTAATTGTAGTAACCGTGAAATGTATGCACACTATACTCATAATGCTAGTTGTCGACGCAAAGCTAACTAAGCTCATGTCGGACCTTGGGTATGTGTACTCTGGAACAAAATCTACCGAAACTCACTTTCAGATTGAGTGTCAGTGTCTAGGTCATTGGCATAATCGTTGATAGTAATCGATGCCGTTTCTTCATTGTTATACGGCCATACAACAAAATGTTTCTACCACACGAAGCCCTTGGAATCTGTTTAGAAAATCACGATACCTGTGCCTTGTAAACAACAGGCTCACAGACGCAGTTAAGTTTTGTCCCAAGAATACAGCGACGAAGTGAACAACTGAGCTGTCAGTTGGTATGTCTTCGAAAGCGTCAAATCTGGTACTGATATAACGAGTAGTTCTTTGGTCTGTAACAGAGAGTGCTTAATTTGGGACAAATCACTAGGCGGTTGGAAACGGGCGTTGCTTTGATCCGCGTTGGCTGCGTTCATTTTAACCAGGAGGTGCCAGTTTGTGAATCGCCTGATCAGTCATTGCATTTTCAAAACTCCGTTTAGCACTGTTTTCTTGCAAGCAATAACGCATCCGAAGCATTGATTCCTCGAGGTTATTGCTGTCCATTTCCAACGGTTGTTCGTTTGCTATTGCTTGGCGGGACGACAGCCTGAGTCACTACCTACCGGTCATGCTCGAGTTTGGTACTATGTGCGTGTAACTGTCGCCTTTGCTCAACGGCATATTTCAATAATCAGGCAGGTCAGATTTGACGGTTTATAAGCTCATTACACTCATACCTAACTTAACAATGACGGGTGTATCCAAACTGACAAAATTTCCAGTATACGTGGTAAAATGTTGATTAAAGGACTCGTGCTGTGGAACTTATGCGTTTTCTGATACAAACCCGATTTCGGACCATTCCTTACTTTTTTCGAGAGTTTGGTTAATATTACGTTGACCTCAATGATATTCCTTTGCAACTTTCGCGTTCAGATAACTTCTTCATCCAACTCTATGTACTTGGTGCTAGACTCAAGTTGCGCTCTTGTGAACAAGCGACTAAATGTATGTTCACTGCTGATGTGTTTTGAGATGAGCAAAATTCTGGTCCGTTACTTCTGTTTGAAATGAATTGTCCGGCAAGTCATGAATGTGGAGGTTACAAATAAACGTGAGATTTGTTCGATCAATGCTGATCGAATTGATTGCTTATTGACAGGATCACTGAATTCCATGATTTCGACTTGATTAAGAACTTCGGATTTTGGGATCACCGATTGGAGTTAGCAGGGCGGTTATTGCGTCCTCTGTCGAGACAATTGATCGACCGGAATGATGCTTACAAACAAATATGGCTGAGCGTTTAGGCATATTCAATCGGTTGTGCTTGATAAAAGTCAAATGGCGCCATGTTGGAAACGGTTGCCTCGCGAGAGCGTGAGCTGTTGTTCCATTTCAGCGGCAGCTTTGGTAAAGACCGAACTGTAGTCTAAGGCTTTTTTCAAACCAGACTGGCTGTTTGGGGTTATCTGAATGTGAAAACCTCAACTATACGTATGTTCAGTTTGAATTCTGTTAGTATATAAACTCGAGTCTGTCATGGGTAGCATCCCTCAGGAAGTTAAACTATGTTGCATAAAAACTGCAGTTAAAAAGTGGTTTGTGAATAATGTGGTTCCTAATTTTAAAAGGCGATGCTCAGTGATGTTTTGGATTGCTCCATGGAATACAAAGTTATAACGTTCAAAAGTCTGAGGTAGAAATTCGAAGATTGTTTACATCTGTCATCTGGGGACTGAATGGCATTAAATTCCCTACTTCAGAGTCACGTATTAATTGGGAAGATTCACTACTCAACCATTCTTTCATTCCGAAGACTCCCACCGGTTAGAATATACAGGATCGACCGCGTTCGTTTATAAAAGCTTTTAGTCTTTCTGCAAGTTCATAAGCCATCTGGTTGCAGACTGCCTGCGAAAACAGGTAGAGCGTTTCTGGTGGAAATGGGAAACCCTAAACTTGAAGTTCTGTCTACGTTCTACTGGAGATTGGACAGCATATTTCGATGACGCTATTCGAAAGACTGTAGCCCTACTAATAATTCTGTTATATGCATTTGTGTCCAAAAGTTCACGAATATAGGGTAACTTGTGGAACGTTTCACTTGTAACTTTGGCTGAAAGGTGGTTTTCTGTGTTTCTGAAGCAGTGAATTATTGGCGTTTATGATATCAATTTGCAACCCGTTCAATGTTTTTCTCTTACACGTGTGCGGTAATTTCATGATATCCGTGGACCTTGTTGAATATAGAGGCTTCTTTCGGTCACCATGGCCCTCACAATTTCCCTCACAAAGTGCATTCAAGCTACGTATGCACATATATCCCCGCACAGACACCCATTGAAGACTGTGATGTGAGAATGTTTCGGCATACACCGTTTAAATGCTCCGATCACCTCCTCATTTGGCTCCAATTCTGCAGTAACCTAGCACGTCGGGCATGTTCTTCGCTAATTCACTAGACACCCACATTTTTAATCGCAGCAGAGTAGGCCTGGTAATTGTATGAGAATGCTTTTTAAATCTTATCATAGAACTTTCAGCTGCCGACATGGAGCTGTGCCCAGTGGTGCATTCCTAGTGCCCCTCCCGCAAACCTTTTCAACCTGTGTAATTTCATGGATTGCTTATATATGATTGTTTACACCTCCGAATCTTGGATCCACCTCCACATGGTACTGCGTCTAGGAAACGCCGAAATCGACAACGTTGTCGGCCGAATGGCTCTGTCAGAACGTACCGAGCGGCTCTTCACCATGCCCAAAACGAATTTACCACCGGACTCCGCGTAACTTTGGGGCGAGATAAACACTCCTGAACTGTTATCTTGGATGCTAATGGTTGTTTCCTCATTGTGGGGCAAAGTGACCTCCAGTATGAACTACCGCTGCATTCTTGTTTCATTGGTACTTCAGCTTCGTACCGGCTGTCCGATGGCCAAATTCAGTTTGTTTTTTCTCGTCATCCAGTTCATCTTGCCTGTTCAGTGAACGCAGTTGTGCGCATTCCAGTGTGGACTCGCGAACTGGATGGTGCTAAGTCCCCGTCTCACAGGAAGTTTCGCCCATGCGTCCGCCTCTCATTTTGGTCAACAGACGGTGGGGTTAAGGGCGAATCAACCAGATCACCCGTCGGGTTTGATGTGACTAGGGATCAACCTGAGACAACGAGTCAGAGTGATTCCGTCCAATCGGACCTGACTGAAATCAAACATCACTTGATTTGAGATGACGGTGAGGAAAATCGTGTGGAAATCAATGAGCTGGGCTGGTTGACGAAGTTCTAGATCTGCAAAGGATATCAGCGCTGTGCTCCATAGGAGGAGCAGATTGTACCTGTGATTAACCGAATGCGTCATGGTCGATCTCGTTCCCCCTGGCATGTGGATAGATCGCGGTTATACATCGTCTGATTAACTCTGGGTTGAAGGCAGAGTGAACATAATTTCGGTGTGTTGAATTTCAGTGCGGTCGAAGGAGCGTGGAGAAAGAAGCAAAATGTAGGTTGTCCTGGTTGCTTCTATTAACTACTTCACTTCTCTAACACAGTGTGTAAATAATAATATTTGACTGCGTGCAGCCATTAGATAAGCCTTCAATTTTCAAATTTTGGTTCCGTTTAAAAGAACTTGGATGACAAGACCGTATGTTCTAAACATGTTCGTGAGTCATAAAGTGGGCGATCTTAGAGGCCGTTCATTGTACAGTCATTTTTCAATCCATTGGTTTGCAACCTCGCCGTGTACGATTTTAAAAAGTGCACTGTACCTTCGTTTTTACGGGCCACCTGTATGATCAGACATCTGGTATTGAAGCTCCTAGAGGCTGATGATTAAGCGTGTTTGGACACCTCCGTCCCGTTGGCCATGATGTTGAGAAATTAGCACTTCCATTCGTATTCCGAATGTGCCCTCAGATACCGAGATAAGCAGAAAGCGGTAACCAACGGTTAATTTCTAGGCAACTGGTAACTGTGACCTAGGACAGGCAGGCCATCGCAGCCCCAACCCGACACACTAATAGAGTGCAAGGCGTATTCTTATTCCATATTCCATTTGTGCACGCTGTAGACCACAAGGCCCTTTATGTTGCATGAGTTTGTGAATAGTCCAATCAGTTTGGTATTCATTCATGGGTTAAATTTTATGATGCTCTGTTTTTATTCATTCCCTGGTAAAAGAAGCTAGAAGATCGGGGAAATTTGGACCAACCAAACAACTATCCGATGGGGCCTCGGTAAACAACTCTAAACTGGTCCACTTTGTGTGCTACATTTCGAGACCGAAATCTTTCTGAAATATCCTAGGTTGGTTGTTTCGGACGTGTGGAAATTTGTACACCTGCTGCATACCAAAGCTGATCCAGTTCGTGTGAGGGAAGGGCACTGACGGGGTGGTGCATAGGGTTTGTGAGGATATTTCAAGAAGTGGTATGTACCAAGGGTGATACATATGAGGAATCCAAGTGTATAACTCTCCATTTGTTCAGTTTCGTCATAGACGAAATAGTGGAAGCACTCAAGATGCCGGCGTGCACCTCCTACCTAATGACAGACTGAGTGATCTTGATTATGCTGATAACAAGGTATCGCTGTTTGACAACTTTTAAGCAGCACAAGCAATGTTAAACGCTATCTTGCTTTCTGCTAAGTACTTCGGAATGCGCTTTGCAGCCTTAAAATTCAAAGTGCTTGTGCGAGATTGCTGTGATCACGCAGGTTTCATGTTAGATAATGAAGCCAAGGAGGTTGTTGGCCGGTTTGTGTACCTGAAAAGCTCCATCAACGGCGGTGGAGATATACGGAATGGAGTGGAAATGCATATCTCTAAGGCTAGGGCGGTGTACGCTAATCTGAGACTGTTGGGAAAAGCACTTTTTCCCAAAAAAACTCGCTATATTTCCCAAGGGAAATAGATGCTTCGATTTTGAGAACTCGAATGGCCGCCATCATTCTGGAAGATTCGAGTTCGCGCGCTTGCTTCTGATTGGCCCGTTCAGTGTCCTGGGCCCAAGGCCACCGAAAACCTATAAATACAGCCGTTTTTAGCCACTGTTTTGCCTTCGGGCTGAGCAGCCAATAAAGCTCGTTTGAAGGCCGTCTTTTTCCTTTCTTGTTGGGGGGTTCTAAGTTGCGAGAGTTGGGTCCGAGTACTTGCGTTCCGATTATTCGTATCGTTTGCGATATCGTTGCGTTTCATTCGTGAT